>ML106125.1:11099-26265 GCA_003697995.1 Taxidea taxus jeffersonii | reverse complement strand
TGACAGCCCCCACCATGCTGTCTGGGCCAGCGGGCAGCTCGGTGGCGTTCTCCCCTGGAAACCTCAGCACCAGCAGCAGCGCCAGCAGCACTCTGGGCAGCCCCGAGAGCGAGGAGTACATCCTGTCCTTCGAGACCATCGACAAGATGCGCCGCGTCAGTTCCTACTCGGCCCTCAACTCCCTCATCGGTGAGTGCCGCAGCCGGGCCCCCCTTCCCCACCTTGCTGGCCCCCGGGGCACGCGAGGCACGAGGGACTCGGGACAGCCCTGGTGGGAGAGCAGGCGTCAGCTGGGGCGTGGGGCTGAGAGGCGCAGGGGCTGCAGGCAGCTGCAGGTGTCCGTCGCTTTCACTTGGATGGGATCTACGGGCCGTTCTGGGTGTGTGGGGGAGGCTTCCAGAAGCTTCCGTCTGCCGCAGCCCACTGGTTGTGCGGTGACTCTGCCCCAGGAGACACCCTGTCTGTTGCGCCCAGGGCAGAGCAGCGGCCGCCACACCTAAGGGCAGAGAAACACACTACACGTAAAAATGCAGGGAGCTCACGGGACATTCTTCGTGTATGTTTTGTTCCCGACTTAAGGAATCACACCTGGAGCTGAATCCCCAGAGCTTGGCCACAGTGTCCACGCTCTTTCACTGTCCGGTGACCCCCAAGCACAGTGCCCCTTACAGGGCTCAGACTTCATGGGAACCTGTCCTGTGGCTTGCATCCCATGGGGCGGCTCCTTCCCGCTGCTCTCTCTGCGCCAGGCCATTCGGCTGCTCCCCCAGCCCCCCTCGCCTGCCAAGGTTGACTTGCCCGCCCTGTCGGCAGAGGGCCTGACCCCGAGTCCTCCATCTAACCCCCACAGGACTGCTCTGGCCATTTCTTCCTAGGTTAGCTCCGGCGCCTTACATGGTTCTAAGATGCCCATTTCAGCTGAATGTTCTCGCTCCAGGGAGCTGTGCCAAGTGCTCTCCGGACCTCGTCCCCTCTGCTGTCCCCTGTACTCTTATTGCCCTTTGCATACTTCTCCTTGTTCACAACTAACCCCGCAAGACATTGGTTCGTTTCCCAGTGTCTCCCAGTCCCAACTTCCACTTTGGCCATTACTTCATTAGATCTCTGCGCTTTGTTCCAGTGACTTTGTTTCCTCACTCCCCTCCCTTTTCTTGAGCTTTCCTTCATTGTGCGTTTTCATCTCTGGAGCTGAGAACACAAGTAGCTCGCACACTGGGGCTTTCTTCCGTGTTCCGGCTCCAGCACTCACATCTGCGGTTTCCCGGCCGGCCCCTCGGCCGTCCTTGTGTCGGTTCTAAGGCGTCGGCTTACTTCTGTGGCGAGCCCCGAGCCCTAGTGCTGACACTGTCCGCACCGCATGCTCGTGGCGGTATTTCTGACTTCTGGCCGTGAGCTGGAGGGGTCAGGGCTGTTGTCCCCGCGTGAGCCACACCAGTCTGCCACCCTGCTGGAACAGGGCTCAGGACGTCTACTATAATCCCTGCAGGTTGGGTCCGTGTGGCGTCCCCTCGGGGCCTGGGTGGGCAGGGGTTTCAGACGTGGCCACCCTGCCCCCTGGGTGGCAGGAACCGGAAGGGGATCTTTGCTCACCAAACACACCGACCCATGACCAAGAACTTAGCTCAAATACCAACTTGAATTGCCCATCTAGACTGAGAAAGAACATTGCAGGTTCATGTGTCTGGTTGTTTACTAGAATATCTTAAGTGTCCAGAAGACACAGGGCTGGCCCTTGGCCCGGACGCAGTTCTGCTGACTCGCCGGGAAAACACGTTCTGAGCGTCTGGTGCAACGTGTTTCTTTTGGACTAGAACGTATTCTTTCAACAGAATCAACACTGTGCATGGTGGCTAAGTTCCCAGGCCGGCCCCACAGGAGTCCTGAATCCCAGGGCAGTGCGACTCCGAATTAGTATTTCTGTGTATATATCTACAATGAGCAAACACGAAGTCCCGGGGGAAACTCGGGGACACAGAAATGCACCGTGCTGGGGCTCCGACCCACCAGCCAGCTGAGCTCGGCCCCTGCACCACCCCCTCCCCGCCTGCCCCTCCCCCAGAGTCAGGGCGACCCCCGCCTCCCGCCCGCTCGCCGGAGCAGGGTCTGCAGACAGTCTGTGCAGAAGGCCAGAGACCATGCGCTTTCAGCCTCGCGGGTGGCCTGTGGATGAGTGAATCTGGCCGTGTTCCAGTTAGCCTTTACTTACGGACTTAAATGTAAATCTCCTAAAATAGTCACAAGTCATGAAACATTATTTTCCTTTTTACTCTTCTCCCTAACCACTTAAAAAGTATAAAAACCATTCTTCCTTTGCAAGCCATCCGAAAACAAGCAGCCGGGCCGTGGCTTGCCCGTGTGCAGGACGCGCCCTTCCTGCCCCTGCAGGGTCCGGCAACGTCCCCTGCTGCTCCTTCTCGGGACAGGGAGGCCCATTTGCTCGGCCAGCAGCGCTCCACGTGCGGCCAGCGTGAGGGCTTCCGGGCCACACCGCCATGGGAGAAGTCAGTGCAGAAACACCTCTGACTTTGAAGCCAGTCACCACACTGGGCATCTCCACTCCTGCCCCACCTCCGCTGCGGGGGCTAACGGTGGACCCAGGTCCTCGGCCCAGACCCAGGTGTTGTCCGTGACTCCCCTCTGTTCCTCGCCCCTGTATCCCGAGCTCGCCCCCCAGGCCAGCACCCCCCTGCGCTGGCTCCCGCGGGCTTCTCCTGACCGGCCTCCCTGTCACCTTCATCGGGGCCTCGTCCTGTGTCCTGCCACGTGACATGTGTCCCTGTGCCTTGTAGCCCTGTCGTCCAGTACTGCCTGTGTCCGCGGCTGTGAGCCCACTCCGCGGCCCCTGCCCACACACATGCTGGCCGCCGAGAGAAGAAACTGTCGAAAAGGTCACAGAACTCGCAGAAACAGTTTCTGTCACGTGTCAATGGAACCAACGTGAGAAAGAGTCAAGTCGCATGTCATCGAGGGACCTCTGAGAGCTTCCGTCAGAAGGTTCCCGTTGTCTATGGCACATCCCTCTGGGGCCTTTGACCGCGTGTGCTGGCGGAGGCGACAGCAGGTTTGGGCCGCGTCACAGGGCAGGTACAGGGTCCTGCCTGGGACGCGGCACTGCTCTCTGGCGAGGGGACACCCTCCTGTCCTGGGTGCTGGCAGGGAAGCGTTTCTCGGCAATTGTAAGGACAGAGAATGTCGTCGGAGGCCACATCAGGCTGGAGGGCACGGCAGCACAGGGAAGAGGCGGGGACTGTCCTCTCCGGGCTGCACCGCGTGGCCCCTCCCGCCTCTACCCTGCCTCCTGTCTTCCTCCACAGAGCTGGTGGCCCCTGCTTTCTTGCTCACAAATTCTGGCTTCCCGAGAAAACTGAGCGTTGTCTGTGTATCGGTCACAGTTCTGAGCTGGGCCAGAGCTGACGTAGCCGCCTCGAGCATGTTCCGTGAGCCGGTGCTCCATCCACCGCACACCTTGGACGTGGCCCCACCGAGTCCCGTGGCTCGCAGCTCTCGCCTGCTCGAAGACAAGTTTTTCCTTCATTTCAGCCAAAGGACGGCAGTCTCTCTAGCGTCTCACTGAACCTTGCTGAAGAGGTTTTCAAAACCACGGCAACCTAGGGACGTCCTTGTATTCCCGCCTTTTCCCGAAACGCCAGCCCCTCCAGGTCCCCTCGCGGCCCCCTGCCTGCTCTGTCGCCGCGGGCACTCCCCATGGTCTCGCCTGCTGTGCCGCATGTCCAGGAATGAACTCGGGCCCGGCTTCCCCTTGACTCCACCTGGACCCCCGCAGCGCCTGAAGCATGCCAGCCTGATGTCGTGGAGCTGTGCCGGGGCCCGGTCTCCGTAGCCCCTCACCTCTGGAACCCCACGCGCCTCTGACTCCCCAGCCATCTGGCCTGACTCCCACGTGGGCCCCTCAGATCCTGCCTGCGTGTCTACGGACCGCCAGGCTTGTCCGATGGCAGCCTCGTACAGAAGCCTCTGTGGACACCGCACTTGCTGTCGGCTCCCGCCCCAAGGCCTTGCTCCTGCCGACAAGCCCGCACCTTCATCATCGCCACCCTCAAGCCGTGCCCGCTGCTGCACTCTGCCCTCAGGCTGGACGGTGGCCCCTGAGCGAGGCACGGACGGCCTCTCTGACTCACCGCACGGCCTCTCCAAACCAGCAGCGCCTGGTCCTCCCTGCTGGTGACATTCTGCATTCCCGCGGAGGGCGGGCAGAGGGGGTCCCTGACCCACCACGAAGGGAACTCCCCATCTTTATCACTCGGTGTTGGTGAAGCTGCCGCTTCCTGTTCCCATGTGCTGCAGGCCACCCTGTGTGCCCCTCCTGCCCTGAGCTCCACCCCATCAGCATGCCCAGAGGTGGGAGTGGGAGGGTTGTGGAGAGACGGCCCCTGACATCAGGTGTCCCTGTGATGCACCCCTCCCGCCCCAGCCCCATTAGTCACCCTGCTCCACGCCCCCGGTCCTGGGGGCAAGGACGGTCACTCTACTTCAAAGGAGCAGCCTTCAGGGGCGAGGGGGTCGTTTCTGTTCTGGGGATTCAGGAGCGGACTGCGGCGGCTGTGAGTGCCTCACCCCCAAAGCACCAGCTAGCCTCAGTCAGAGACCTGGCCAAGGGGGACAATCACACCTCTGCCAAGTTTTGTGACTGTTGGTACCACCTGAAGTGTTCTCCCCTAGTGACAAAGCCAAGCCAGAGGTGGGCTGGAGAGGTGGTGGGCCGCACGCAGCATGGTGGGCCGCACGCTGGAGCACGGGATTCGTGCTCTCGCCAGCCTGGAGCCGTCCTTGCCTGGCTGCGTGCCCAGAGCTGGGCCCAAGTTCCTGCCTGGGGGGGTCATGGGCACTGCCCTCGGGGCACAGAGAGGAGCAGAAGGATGGAGTCCGAGCCACGGGCTCTGCTGTACTGCTGGAGGAGGAGGCCCGGCCAGCAGAGCTGCCTTCCCCCTGGGGACCCTGCTCGACCTGAGGCATCGTGACTGGCCAGGAAGGAGCATCTCCTCCCTCTCTCTCCTCGTCTCCCCATGACCTTGAGAAGTCCTAATAGGAGGCCTTCACAAGCCCCCAGCAGCCCCGGGGGCCCCACGGCCATGAGCTCCGAGCACAAAAAGCAGAGGAGTGGGGGGAGTGCAGGGCCCCATCCACCAGGAGCAGGGGGAGCATGGTCGTCTCCAGAGGAGCTGCACAATCTCGGGGAAGGCTTCACAGCCCATCAGTTTGATTTCTCGCGGCTGGCCGGGGAATGGCTGTGAGAGAGAGGATAGCGTTGTTTCCCGACGCCACATCAGTTATGTTTTTATGGCCACAGCCCTTGATTAAAGGCCGTTATTACGTGTCTCATAGGGACCCTGAGGATCATGGCGGACGGGATTATGCACACAGGGTGGCTGCCTGGTCTAGGCTGCGCTCCGGCCTCGGGGCCTCAGGCCAGAACTGCTCACGCCTCCCGTGGGCAGAGGGAGGAAGGCCCTGAAGGGGCTCCATCACCAAGGGCAGCCCAGCGATGGGGACGGCCAAGGGCAGTGGCGCCAGGCTTCGGGCACCAGTTGCTGGTTGGGGCACAGACTCTCCACAGCACTGGGGACCCCTGAGACCCAGAGCAAGCGGCAAGCTCTAGCTTCTCTGTTCTCCACGCAGCTTGGCCAGCCTGGGGGACTTCTGAAGTCCAGAGCTGGCCACAGAGCTCCAAGCAAATTTTCTTACATCTTAATGCTGTTTGGAAAGTGGTGGCCACTGCTCTGAAAAATAAATGAAAAGCCATTAGTTACGATCTTTTATTACTTTCAGTCTAGACATGGAAATAGGTTCTCCGCGCTCGTGAGGAAGGAGTGCCAGACACAGGCGTCCTGTCGGAGCATTTAGCAGCCCAGAAGGCTCCCCTCCGGCATCCCACGCCCCTCTCCTCGGGCTGCAGCCTCTCTGGCTCCTTCACGACCTGGCGTTGGTGGGCAGCAGCTTTAAGAGCAGCACAGCAAGGCCAAGAGCACAGCAGCCGGACTAGGGGACAGTGATGTGTACAGACCACTTCTCTGGACCAGTTTCCTGTGCAACTACTTACACTATTCGTTGTGCCCAAGACCCTGGCAAAAATTAGAGCCTTTTCCTTCTCTTGAATCACAGCTATTAAATCAAGGCCGAAATCTGCAAGAAAGACCACAACAGTGATAAAAAAAATCAACGTTCTGCAACATGACAGGTGGGAACAGCCACCATGTCCCCTGCTTCCTCGCTGCGGGGCATGCCTCCTCTTTGCTGGTGCTGGTCTTGTGCTGGCACAGCCCTGTGCACCGACCTCACACTCATGCCAGAGGCCCCGCTGGGCCAGGGTCCACCTGGTCGGGCGTCCGCTCTTCCACAGGCACCGGCGCAACCAGGCTCCTTAGCACCACGTCCCCGTCCTCCCTCCACCCGGGCTATGACAGTGTGGCCGGGTCTGTCATCGAGAGCGCGCCCCCGTGTTGCCCTCTGTCCCATGGTGGCCACACTTAGGGGAAGCTGAGCCCAGGACGTATGGAGGGGGTTGACTGCACTCAGTGGCTGTGATGATCTTGAGGACCCTTGCCAAGAGCCTCCGGGTCAGTGGTGGTGACGAGGCCCCCTCGCCCCCCATGGGGGTGGTTCTCCTTTCCCTTCCGAGCGCACTGACCCAGCGAAAGTGACTGCCCGGTCCCTGCAGGTCGTGATCCCGCAGCCTTCGCGCAGGTGACATGAGAGCCACGTCTTCGCGGAAACCGTGCTTTCGTGGCGCGGGGCGCAGTTCCTGCTGGCAGGCACTCCGCCACGACGCGAAAGTGGACTTTAGGAAATGCTCCCAGAGTCTCTGGGCTGATGTTGGAAAACAGTTGTCCTACAGCGTGGGGTCCGGGTCGAAGGTGTTCACCTGTTCCCGTCTCTGAATAAAGCGGGCGGGGAAACGGCACGCATTGCCGCGTGGGTCACTCACCCTCACGCAGGCTTCTCTCTAAGCGAGGGTGCGCTCGGCCGACACCTCTCCAGCCGAAGTCCAGATTCATGCGGAGCCCTGGTCCCTCGAGGGACCCCCTGTCCCACCCCCGGGCCATGAGGCCCACGTGAGCCGCCGTCTGCACACACACCAGCACCAGAGCCGAACGCTGACGGCAGCACCCGACGCCTCACCGCCTCCCCTCCGGCCGCACAGCCGTGCCTTTCTGCATGGTTGACCCGAGGCCACCTCAAGAGAGACGGGGCCGCCCGCCCCACCCCGCGGCAGCAGGTGTGCGGCTGTGCAGGCGTGGCCCTGCCCGTTGTCCAGTCTGCCTCTGTTTGGAGTGCTGGGGTGCGACCTGCTCCGTGTGCAGGGCCGTGTCCATCGGAGACGCTCTGTCCTTCAGCAGCACTCGTGATGCTCAGGTTCTTCACCAGCGCGAGGCTGTGCTCGGACTGGCCAGACCACTGACCTGTGGTCTCGGTGGATCCAAACAAGGCTCTTTGCATCGCTTTCTGTGGCCGAACATGCAGTTGTCGTTGAACTGTCCAGCTTCCCCAGATAAAAGGATGCAGTTCCATGCTGCTGTCTTCTCTCGTCACGCCATCCCTGGGAGCAGGACCCTGCCTGTGTCTGGCCCCCAGGCTCCCCCCAGCAGTGAGCAAGGGTGCGGCGTCCACACTGCGCTGCTCAGTCCCAGCCGTGGCTCACGTGGCCTCTCCCAGGGCTGCCGTTCTCCTTCCTTGCCTGCACTGACCCCGTTCCACAGCCCCTCCTCCCAGAGGCCTGCACCCAGCCCCACCTGCTCTGTCCCCTGGGTCTCTGAGCTACCCGCCTGTCCTCTCTGACTTGCACACCCAGGTCATGGTCGTGCCGCTTCTCCAAATGCTCCATGCCAGACCGTTGTCGGCTCTGCTGGCTTCCCTTCAGGAAGGTCTTCGCAGGAGAGCAGTCCTGCTTCCCCCACAAGCCCTCTGCACACCACTTCCATAAAGCCGTTCTGGCTTCTTGCCTCCTGGCCCCACTCCTGACAGGAGTCACCTCTCCCAGAGCCGCCACGGCAGCCATGCTCTAGACGCAGTGTCGGCCTGAACCGCAGACGGGGGCATTTGAATCCTTCATCCTTCGGACACTGGGCCTCATTGTCCCTCTATGACACCCAGGATAGTGCCAGCGGCTGCAATCGTGAGGGTCAGATAGGGCTCAGTGGACCCCCGGGTAAGGCCCTCGGTGACATTTGTTCCTTCATGTCTGGGATGCACCCTGTCCGGGCTTACGTCCTATCTCATCTGCCGTGGCAGCCGGCTTTGCAGACGGGACCTTATGTAGCCTGGTGGGACCTGGAGGGCTTGGGTCACGTCACGCACACCCTTTGTGATTTCCTGGGAACTCAGGACAGTACCGCGTGTGGTCACATCCCAGAGCACACCCTGAATGCAAGAAAGGTGTACACAGGACTCCTGTCCAACACTCGCGGCTCACGTGGGCTTCAACGGCTCCTGGGAACTTAGGCATAAAATCGAGTGGTCTTGGGAAGCAAGGTGGCACTGTCCAGTCAGCCAGGGCTTCAAGGAAGGCGAGCCTTTTCTAACTCAGTTTTTCTTCTGGAAAGAGCCAGTCTCAGAAGATGAAGTCATCAAGCCTGTTTACCAGCTGGGATCCCTGAATTTCTGGGTCCCTGACCAGAAAACAAAAACAAGCCTCCCCTAGCCCCAGCTCTTTAAAGTGTCCGTCCCCAGCAGCACCTAGGTGTCCAGAAGCTGGCCAAGTACAGGGGCAGCTCCTATTACTGAAACACCCCGTTTCTCTTTCCTAGGTGTTTCCTTCAACAGTGTTTACACTCAGATTTGGAGAGTCTTACTGCATCTGGCTGCAGATCCCTATCCAGATGTTTCCGACTTGGCCATGAAGGTGCTCAACAGCATCGCCTACAAGGTACGTGTGACGGCATTCCCGGGGAAGCCCGCGAATCTGCGTCTTAGGGATGGATATGCACGTGGGAACGCTGGGTACAGTCAGGTCTACACCGTCGTTTAGAGACATTGACAAGCGCTTCGCAGCGTACCCTGGCCTCTGTTTACGGGCAGCTTCGGTTGGGGCACAGGGGTGCCAGGACGTTAGGTAAGGGCTGCCATTAGCCTCGTGATCCTCTCAGAGTCTGTGTGGTCTGTAGTGATGTCCTCTTCGTTCCCAATACCAGTGATGTGTGGCTCCTCGCACTCAAAACCATTTTGGCTAAAGGAAACCTTGAAGAACCAGCATTTGGTTTCGTTACTACTTCTTTGTTGCTTTTCACGTTCCATTTTATCAAGAGCTCATTTTGTGTTCGTTACCCCCTTCCTTTTGTTTAGTCTGAGTGTAACCTGCTCTTCTGATTGCGTTCTCTTCAGATGGAAGCTGTGGTCGTTACCTTTGCCTGAAAGTGTGTGACACACAGAGCCGCCTCGAGACCTTCCTTTCTCTCTGAGGCCTAGGATGGCCTCCTGGCCGTGGCCAGCACAGCCATGACCCGCGTGTTCATCAGCGGCTCCGGTCCTCCTTCCCCCATCCTTGGTTATCCTGGTCATGATGAAACCAGTATTCAGCTTATATAACTATTTTTCAGTGGCTTTTATGTAGTTAACCTTACTAAAAGTCAACCTGAATTATTTAAAAATACGATCTGAGTGCTTAATTTTAAGATTTAACGACTCTAAACTCATCGCAGTAGGCCTAATGTCAGGATGTCAAATACATTCCTCTTAGGAATCTCTCTCTGGTACTTGAAACCTAGAAACCACGTCTCCGTGTCTTTTTGGATTATGTGTCAAGTGTGGAGCCGTGAGCCAGTCTCCCCTCACTCCACTTCACGGTAATTAAACGCCGTGTGTATGATCGCTCCTGCCAGGCAAAGCCACGCCAGCTGATTAAAGCAACCGGAAACAGCCTTCCATGCCTTCAGAACGGCACTCACGAATAGGTACTTCAAAGGGGCAGGCAGCTTTTTGCCTGCTGTGCTGATCTGGACCGACACACACGTCCCAGCGCACGCAGCTGGCACGCCCAGGTGGAGGGACGGAGATCAGGGTGGGCCTCCTCCAGAGTCCCTGCTTCCCAGAGCCTTGCCCGGGGACAGCACAGCCTGTGTGTGCGAACGTCTTGGTGTGCGTCCGTGGGTGTGTCTGCATGTGCTCACTTTTAAGAGCAACACGGCTACTGGAGGATTTGGAAGCATAAACATGAAGGAAACATTTTCTTGTCCTCAATTTAATTACAGAAAATGTCTTACGTTCTACTCTAGTAACCAACGAGGAAATTACATTTTGGTTTACAGAGAAATGGGCCTATTTTTGATATTCAACTCTGAAGGCAGATTTTTGTTCATCATAGTCAAACCGCCTTATTACTCTGGAATACCCCGTAGGATTCTGTTTTCAAATATAGAAATTGTTTCCAGCTTGGGAACCCACACAGCTCAAGAGCTGTGGCCTAATTTTGAGTATTTATATCCCCTTTCCACACAGGCTTGGGGTTTACATTTTGCCTGTAGTTGTTTTTTTTTTTTTTTTTTATGGAAAATTTCAAGTACAGAGAAGAGCAAGATGACCCCCGGGAACCACGTTGGCCCTAGCGACCTCCCCACGCTGCTCCCGCCATCTGTAGTTTGGGGAGAACTCCCGGAAGGAAACCTCAAGCTGCCACCATCCAAATGTCAGGGGCACACATAATAATAATTGCTACTTTTAATATTTATGGGAAAATGTATCAGCACATAAACTCATCTAAAAATTGTCCGCCGGCGACTCCACACCCAAGGAACGAGAGCGCAACCACTGGGCCTGCTGTGGGACACGCGCAGCTGGGTGTGGCGGAGATCAGAGGTCAGCGTGCACGGTTCGAGGCTGAGCCTTTCATAGAGACGGAAGGCCTGAGCAACCAAGAAACACAAAGAAGGTTAGGATCGCCCCGGAACAGCACCTTCTAAAGTGCCGCGGAAACCGCGGCCGCACCCCCACTCACACGGTCATAGCGCCAGCTCCTTACGTTTCCCTTAGAAGCCTGTCATGGTGCAGGGACTCCCTTCTCCTCCAAACTAGCGACCTCAGCCAGCGCCCGGGGGCTGCAGTGCTCGTCCCAAATCTGACTTCACCCGGTGAGTCTGCACGTAGCCGCAAGGCCAGCGGCGCGCAGAGCACCTGGCCCGGGGACCCCGTCGCAGGCACCATCCATCCACCTTTCCACGGGATCTGTGTACGCGGGTGAACATCCTGACTCCTTTCCACATGAGCCAGACAGCCTTCGGCTCCCCAAGATGGAAGTTCTGGGTTGGCCTTCTCCCCCAGAATGATCCCACTGCTGCTTGAAGGCTGCCAGCTCCCTGGCTCCTCCTTGGAAGTCCCTCAGCTGCCCCCCACCCCACAATTCCGAGGCACAGTGCTGTCTGCACCTGTCCCGGGCCTCCGGCCCATGTGCCCCCTGGCCTCCCTGGCCCCACCGTTTCCCGCTGCCTCCACCAAGAGGAGGGACCCCGGGAACTGTCAGGCCAGTGCAGGTCCCGGGAGCCGCAGACTGCAGCAGTGCCCACAAACTGTCCGTGCCGAGACGCATCTGCACGCGTAATTTGTACCTTCTCGTGCATCTGCCCATCCCCACCTCCCGGCAGACCCAGGGGTGACGGCGTCTTCACTCAGACTAGCTTAGCTTATGGAAGTAGGTGCTGCCCCTGACCGTCACTGGCCAGTGGGCCCTGCCAGGCCACGTGCGGGAACAGCCCCAGGAGAGCTGGTCCCCTCAGGGACTCAGACCCAGTGACTCTGGGGTGGCCGCTGGGAATGTGTTTCACAGAGATGCTGCTCTGGGCCTCTATGTGTCCTGCACGTGGACTCACGGCCACGAGGTGCTGGGTGGCCCTCCAGGCCCGTGGGTCCCGCTCCCGCTCCCTCGGCCCGTAGCCCGTCACTTCACTTGCTCCGCTCGTCTGCGGAGTGGGCTCGTTGTAGGTCCTGCAGGGTAGGAGACGCGGTAACCCTACGAGCCGGAGCGGGATGCTCATGTCTCCTTCTCTGTCCTGTGCACGTGCAGCAGGTCCTGGAAAGGGGCCGCTGAGACTCCCCGGCCTCGACGCTGCCGGCTTCTCTTCCTGGGGGCCCCGGACTGAGTCTTTCCGATGCCCGTCAGTAGCCGTGGGCCAGTGCCTCCTGCTGGTCACCCTCACTGGTGCCACCGAGCACTCCCTAGGACTCAGCCTTCCAGATGGAGGCTTACGTTTTTTATCTAGGAGCTGCAGCTTACAGAAAAATTACTTACTGGGTGAATAGACTTGAGTTTTTATAGGTATCTTGTCAGTGAGCAAGCGGCCAGCGGGCTGTGTCTCCTACGGCCCCAGATTACGTCCAGATAATCCTCGTGAGAAGCACCTCCTCACACACAAGCCCAGGTCCTTGCTAGGAAGTTGACTGCACAGTCCCGCAGGTGCCGCACTCCCCCAGGAAAGAGCAGCGGGAAGCCTGAACCTGACTCTGGCCGACAGGAAGTCCGCCATCCAAGGTCACCTACACCACTTCAGGGCCTTTTTCTCTGCGCTGGATCAGACTCTGTGTGCCCTTGTGAGGTGACGCGTTCCGGTAGAAGAACCAGAGAGTAAGGGGACCTGGAGACAAGCCTGCTGTAGCCCCAGGCCCCTGCTCCAGATGCCCCGGTCGCTGTACAGGGCAGAGCAGAGACAGGCTCATGTATCTGCAAGCGCTGCTGCGTGTGCCCTGTGAACGTTTCGGTGTTTGCCCCCGGGCCCAGAGAATACATCTGACCTGAGAATTCGCTTGTAACAAAGTCACAGTTGCTGCCCTGCAAGAGCTTGACCTGCAGCCATGACCACCCCCTCCCTGCGGCCTTTGCTCATCTGGACTCTGCCTGTCAGGGAGGGCGCACTGCCCCTCCAGTGGCTTCAGGGCCGCATCCTGGAGCAGAGTAACGGGGAGCCTTCATCTCGAGAAGGATGAGCAAAGGCGGAGTGTGTGCAGGGCTGGCGGGCTCATGGTCGGGGCCAGTCCACCTTTCAGAGCCTGAAAGTTCCGTTGCCCTCCTGCTGACCTTCTCTGGCCATGCGCTGTCTGTGTGCAGCGACGGCTGGGACCGGTGCAGGAAGGAGCCCCTTTGGGCAGCCACTGTGGCTCCCCGGCTCACCACCCTGCCTCACCCCATGCCCTGTGTCCCTGGATCAGGTCTGCACACGGGCTCCTCCTGGTTCTAGAAGAGTGGACAAGCACAGTTTCACCTGCAGGGCCCACCTGCCGCGAGCACCGCCTCCCCGGCCAAGAGGCCCCTTCTCCAGTCATGAGACCACCATCCCGCAGCTGCCCGTGGCCTCAGAGGCTGCCGACAGCTGACCGCCCGCGCCGCTTGTTCCTTTGCTCTTGCAGGCCACGGCGAACGCCCGGCCCCAGCGGGTCCTCACCACATCCTCACTCACCCAGTCAGCCCCCGCCAGCCCCACCAACAAGGGCATCCACATCCACCAGGCGGGGTAAGTGGCCTGTGTCCCTCCCGTGGGCCCCTGGCTAGAAGCCCTCACGGCCTTCCACTGACCTGAGCCTGACGTCTGCCACCTCGCAGAAGTTCATAAGCGAGGGTCTCTGCCCGGCCGGTCGGCCCGCCGCAGGCACAGCGTCCAGAGGCAGGAAGCTGCGAGCAGACGTGGGCTGCTGCACCCGCCCAGGGACCCGGCTGGTTTGCTTAGGGGGTGCGGCTTGCCTGGGGCTCCCCCAGCTTTCTGGAGAGGTGACTACGAGAACCTGCAGGCAGGGTCTGGAAGGGTCATCGCAGCTGGGGTCTGGAGGCATGGGGACGCATCAGGCGAGTGAGGACATGTTGGGCTCCTGATCCCGGGTCTGTTGGCAGCATCTGAGTGGGCGGTGTGCGGACAAGGTATTTCGTGTTTGGGTAAAACTCAGCTTTTCCTCTTCCCCCAATGGCAGGGGCTCCCCGCCGACATCCAGCGCCAGCAGCTCCAGTCTGACCAACGACGTAGCCAAGCAGCCAGTCGGCCGAGACCTGCCCGCGGGCCGCCCTGGTGCCCCAGGCGCTGCAGGGGTGCAGTACACGCCGCACTCCCAGCAGTTTCCCCGCACACGGAAGATGTTCGACAAGGGCCCAGACCAGGTACCCTCAGACCGTCCCCTGGCGCTCCTTCTCGGGAGTGTGGGGGCCACACACCACGCCCCTCGCTGTGAGCCTAGACTCTGGAGCCCAGGATGCAGGGGCTGCCGCACCCTCCGCCCCCAGCAGGGGCTCTCGGTCTGCACCGGCGTCAGAGCTGTCACGGGGTCCTTTCTCCTGTGGCCTTTTGTAGTGGGCTCCCCGTCCCAGCACCTTCCATGCAGCCAGTGCGCTCTTGGAGCTCATTTGCTTTCTCCCATCGTGGGTGAGTAGCCTTGTCCTCCCCGGGATGGGACAGCCACCCCACAGAAGTGGCTGTTCTGAGCGGGGCGCTGGCTTCTCCGTAAGCGTCCGTGGTGCACGTAAGGGACCAAGGCCTCTGCCTCTCAGCAGGGATTTCAGAGATTTCGGGAGCGGGAGGACTTGGTGTCCCCATGTGCCTGGGCGCTGTGAGCACACGAGCTCGCCTTGGCCCTCTCATCCAGATGGTCTGCCACTTACCGGTAAGGACGCACCAAGGGAGTCGGTCTGCTATGGATGCCACGTCAGCCGTGGGTCACAGCTGCTGTGACCTGCAGTTTTAACAGGAAGCTCCCAGCAGCCCGCAGGGAGACCAGAGCAAAGGCACACATGCCCCCGGACCCGCACCCACCCTGGCGTTCAAGGCCTCCTGCTGGTCTCTGTGGGACAGATATGGCCATGAGCCCCCGTGGGAGCTTCATCCTCTTGGCTGGACCCTGACGCGGGTTACCCAGACGGGAGTGGTGGGGCCCAGGGGTGCTCACTCTCCTTGAGGCCACGCGCCCAGGGGCTGGGCCTGGCAGAGCTTCCTGCAGCAGTCAGGATGAGACCCTCTCACTGCGTCCCAGCTGGGGGACTTTGCCCCAGGCAAGGCTCCCCTGGATAATGGGGACCCCTCTCTGAGGAACGCCTTCAGTGTGGCCACCCCGGCCACCTTAGACCCTGCTGTGGGAAACGAACGTGTCGTCCATTAAAGCAGTACCAAGCAGTATAAGTCTTGCTGCTTGTGTGGCCCTCCTGTGCCGGAGCCACTTGGCTCAGCAGGGGACCAGATCGCTGGCAGCC
>ML106124.1:0-51108 GCA_003697995.1 Taxidea taxus jeffersonii | reverse complement strand
GTCTCTTTTGGTTTGTCTCCCTCCCGATCCCATCTTGTTTCATTTTTACTTTTCCTACCACCTTAACTCCCACCCCCGTTGCATCTCCACTTCCTCATATCAGGGAGATCATGTGATAGTTGTCTTTCTCCAGTTGACTTATTTCGCTAAGCATAATACGCTCTAGTTCCATCCATGTCGTCGCAAATGGTAAGATTTCATTTCTTTTGATGGCTGCATAGTATTCCATTGTATATATATACCACATCTTCTTTATCCATTCATCTGTTGATGGACATCTAGGTTCTTTCCATAACTTGGCTATTGTGGACATTGCTGCTATAAACATTCGGGTACACGTGCCCCTTTGGATCACTACGTTTGTATCTTTATTGTCTGGTTTTGGAATTAATGTAATGCTTGCCTTGTAGGATGAGTTAGAAAGTATTCTTTCTGATTCTGTTTTCTGGAAGATATGTAGAGAATTGGTATAATTTCGTCCTAAAGGTTTGTTAGAATGAACAGTGAACCCATCTGGGTCTGTCCTTCCTGTTAATTAATTAATTAATTAAAGGTCATTAATTTTTAAAAAAGATTTATTTATTTATTTGAGAGAGCGAGAGAGAGAGCATGAACAGGAGGAGGGGCAGAGAAGAGGGAAACAAGCAGACACCCCACTGAGCACAGAGCCTGACATGGGCTTGATCTCACAATACTACAATCATGACCTGAGCTGAAGCAAGAGTCAGACACTCAACTGAATGAGCCACCCAGGCACCCCTAAAGGTTGTTAATTATTAATTCAGTTTCTTTAATAGATATAGGCTTACTCAGGGTAATTTATTTCTTCATGCATGAGTTTTAGCAGATTGCGTCTTTCAAGGAATTGGCTCATTTCATCTAGTCTATCAAATTCGTGGACATAGAATTATTAGTAATACTCTTTTATTACTCTTTAAGGTCCGTGGGATTTGTGGTGATGTTCCCTCATTCATTTCTGATATTGGTAAGTTGCATCTTTTCTCTCTTTTAAATTAGTCAATCTGGCTAGAGGCTTATTGATTTTATTGATTTCTTCAAAAAAATAACTTGTAGTTTTTGTTGAATTTTCTCTATTGATTTCCTATTTTTAATTTCATTGATTTCTTTTTTTAGAGCATCTTTCAGCTAACATGTTCTTTTAAAAATTTTTAAATTCCAGGGGCGCCTGGGTGGCTCAGTGGGTTAAAGCCTCTGCCTTCAGCTCAGGTCATGATCCCAGAGTCCTGGGATCGAGCCCCGCATCCAGCTCTCTGCTCAGTGGGGAGCCTGCTCCTCATCTCTCTCTGCCTACTTGTGATCTGTCTGTCCAATGAATAAACAAAAAATCTTAAAAAAATTTTTTAAATTCCAATTTAATTAACATACACTGTATTATTAGTTTCAGAGGTAGAATTAGTGATTCATCAGTTGCATATAACACCCAATGCTCATTACTTCAAGTCCCTTTCTTAATGTCTATCACCCAATTACCCCATCCCCATCCCCATCTCCCCTCCAAGAACCCTGTTTGTTTCCTGGAGTTAAGAGTCTCTTGAGACTCCTGGGTGGTTCAGTCGTTAAGCATCTGCCTTCAGGTAAAGTTACAATCCCAGGGTCCTGGGATCAAGCCCTGCATCAGGGTCCCTGCTCTATGGGGAGCCTGCTTCTCCCTCTCCCACTCCCCATGCTTGTGTTCTCTCTCTTGCTGTGTCTCTGTCAAATGAATAAATAAAATATTTTTAAAAAAGGAGTCTCTTATGGTTTGTCTCCCTTTCTGTTTTTGTCTTGTTTTATTTTCCCTTCTGTTCCACTATTCTCATCTGTTTTTCTTAAATTTCACATGTGAGTGAAATCATATGGTATTTGTCTTTCTCTGACTAACTTCTTTTGCTTGGCATAATACCCTCTAGCTTCATCCACATCATTACAAATGGCAAGATTTCATTCTTTTTGATGGCTGAGTAATATTCCATTGTATATATATACCATATCTTCTTTATCCATTCATCTGTTGATGGACATCTGTGCTCTTTCCATATTTTGGCTATTGTGGACATTGCTGCTATAAACATAGCAATTTCATTGATTTCTGCTCTAATTTTTATTTTTTACTCTTTTCTGCTTACTTTGGTTTTAATTTGCTCTTTTTCCCCTGATGTCCCAATGTGGAAGCCTAGATTGTTGACTTTGGATCTCTCTTCTTTTCTGATGTATGCATTCAATGCTATCAGTTTTCCCCTAAGCACTATCTTTTCTGCATCTTACAAGTTTTGGTAAGTTGTATTTTCGTTTTCAGTTAGTTCAAAATATTTTAAAGTTTATCATGAGATTTCTTCTTTGAACTATATGTTATTTTAAAAAGTTTTAATTTTTTAAATTAATTAATGTATTTGAAAAAGTAACATGGAGCGAAGTTCAAATGGTACAAAAAGAGTGATATAGTGAAAAGTCCATTTTTTTTTCCAATTTTGATCTACCAGTTTCTCTGTTCTCTCCAGAAGGTGCCCCAATTATCTGGCTCTTAAGTATTCTACCAGAGATATTAAATACAACACAAGATGCAAGAAGCATTCTCTCCCTCTCCCTTTTTCTTTCCAAAAATGGTGAGAACATTCCAAATCACTATATTTCATTTCAACTATTTCTCCACTGATCGACAGTTAGATTATTTCTGCTTTTTTCACTATAATGTAGTCTTTAAACAGACTAAGAAGTAGAGTTTCTTTGGTTTGTTTTATAGGAGTCACGTAATGAAAGGATTGTGTAGCAGACCCCTATGCTTGTCTCTACCTCCAGCATTCACTCTTTTTACTTTTTATAACAGAACCCTGGTTTTCCTCTGGGTAACAATCCTTTATTCATTTTCTGTTCATAAGATTTGTTTGGGAAAGCTCTACCTTTGATTCTGAGGATGGGCATGTGACATAAGCTCTACCAACCAGAAACACTAAATCCCTTGGTTACTGTGATTGGCTGCAGACTGGTGAAGGAAGAGTCAACAGGAATTTATTTCAGAGAAGAAATAACAGGCCTTGGATATGTTTTGCAAGAAGTACATAGAAGTACATAGAAGAGGTTGGATATAACACTGAGGGTCCTGGTGAAAAGGAATGAAGCCACCTGACTGAGTGTTGATATTGAAAGGTGAAGCTTGCCAGGAGGGTGTACTATTAGCCTGTTCTTCTGTTAAGCTCTCTGTCACAGGGTACTACAGTTCCCAGGTTCCTTTGACCTGTAGATTATGGAGCTATCGATGGAAGATTGGAGAGTGGGAGGAGAGTTTTTCTTCTTTCCCTGTTTCTAGCAGCATGTCGAGTAGTCTACATCTCACCCGTGATTCCAGTTGAAGTCAGATAGTCACTCTTTTCATGGACTTAGCTTCAACAAACAGTTCCTGCCATGATGTAGGGCCTTCTGGAAAGCTCCAGCTTCTAGGTTCTTGGTGATACCGCCTCCTCCTACTGTTCCTCTAACCCTAGGGTTGGTGACATGTTCCTGCTGTGTTTAATTTATGGGTGGTCTTAGTGTTCCATGTTTGGACTACTTGGCTTTTCCATCACCTCAGTGATGTTACTCTAGTGAGTTACTCTTATTAAATTATCTCTGTTGGAAACACCTAGAATGATTTCTGTTCTGCTAGATGAATCATAACTGATAGAGTGAAGAAGAGAGAGGGGGAGGAAATGTGTGAAACATGGGTTGGTGCACAGATGAAAAGGGTGCACATAAAAAACATAGGTCTGGTACTTAGTCATAAGATGGAAGATGCTCAAGGAGGAGAAATTTAGAGGGAGAAGAGGGTAAGGACAGGACCTGGGGTCATTTTCAGATAATTGGTGATGGATAAAGAGGCATCAGTCAAGGTGACTTAGAAATACTAGCTTCCAGACATGTGGGAGAATCACCCAAATGTAATCTCACTGGTATCAGAAAACAATTTTAAGGAAGAGGGATTCAAAGGGATCAATTGATCTGTATGTAACAGTCAAAAAGAATGAGGACACTAAACAGACTAATTCCAAGCTAATTGACTTAATCGTAATGCTATATCATTCAAGCAAGAAGTTAAGAAGGGAGAAATTGGAAATTGGTGATTGATATTGGGGAGATGATTGATATTTTTATTATGAGATAACTACATTATAAAAAGTTTTTATTGTACTTGGAAATATGTGACTTGGCTCATGGTACTGCCAAATCTTACTTAGTAATGAGCCATGTCACTGTGGTTTTTACTCTGGTTTTGAAAAAATATGGGAGGTCTTTGTGATTTCTGGTTCACTGTATTACAGAAGTCTAACTCTAGAGATCAACCCCAAAGGAAAGTTACCATCAATCGCAGATCCATAAACTTCCAAAGCTGGAAAGAGTTATTTATGGAAGGTCAAGCTGAGGCCCAGAGAGGGTCAAGTATTTGCTAATGCATGGTCTACACTAAAGAAAGTAATTTTTAACACTTGGTAGAATGTCAGGTAACCAGCAGATCTCTCTTTCTTGCACACACTCTTGACTCCTTAAGAGCTGGGATTGATTTTGTTCATATAGGACAGAGCAAGGACCAGTCCAGGACTGAATAAATGTTGAGTGAATTAGTACACATATGATGAGAAATAGTTGATGAATCTGCCAGTTTGTGGACTCCAATGTCAGAGGGTTCCATGGAAGGACATCTCACAGAGAAAAAAGTGACACCATTTCCTGAATTGGTACCTTATATACAACTAAGTAGATTGTCTGGAAAACCACAGCATGAATGTTGGGAGCAAATGGTGATTGATGGATAATGAGTTTGGATGATGAATCAGAAATCAGAAAGATTTTGGGTTCAAGAAACAGAAAACTCAATTCTTTTTGGTTTAGAACAGTCATGATGTTTATTGACTCACAAAACTGGAAGTTCAGGTGCAAGGTGGTCTTCACAGTTGACCAAATTCTATAATTCTATATTTTTCTATTCTATATTCTAAATTCTATTTAGAATTCTAAATATTCTAAATTCTATTTCTATTCTATTCTAAATTCTATAAATTCTATAATTTGCATTTTCCTGCAGTTCCTTGGTTCTATCTCCTCCATGGATTAGCTTCATATTCAGGTGGATATGGAGATGCTTCAGGAGTTACCCTTAATATCTACTCATAATGACACTGAAGGACAAGAGAGGGAGCTTCAGGAAGCTCTCCCAGCAGATGTACAAAGGACTCTTTCAGCTCTTGTCCTGGCTTTCTTTCAGTCTGTTCCTCAAATATCAACCAAAGTAAATATATGTCAGCTCAAAGTCCTCTGGTGTTTCCCATTTCATTCTGTGTAAGGGCCAGTCTTTACCAGACCCACAGAGCCCAACAGCATCTGCTCCAGCATCACCTTCTTGCCCTTCTTTCACACTCTTGTTCCCTTTTTTTACTTTCCTCCAGCCATACTGGTGTCCTTGTGCCTCCTTAAACACCTTAAGTCCAGTTCCTCTGGACCATTTGCCTATAGAAATTTCCCTGCAGACTTCATTAGGACTAATCTCTCACCGCCTATAAGTGACCTTCCCTGAGGAGCTTATTTAACAATGCAGCTTGTGGATTCTCCCTTTCCTGTTTTACATCCCTTGTTTCACTGACTGCTACCAAGTATTATTTATATATCTCAAGTATTACACATATAAAATTATACATATAATGATTTGTCTTGTTTTGTATTTGTATTTTATTTTGTATTATGTGTTTCTTCTCACAAAAGCCGTGATTTGCTTTTTAAATTTCATGAGTTCTGTACTCCCAGCACCTATAGCAATATCTGTAACATACTAGGTGTACAATAAATATTTGTTGGATAAATAAACAAAACTCTCCCAAGCTTCCCCTTTCCTTTCATTGACAAGCGAAGTGAGAAAATCACATACAAACCCCAGACTGCAAAATCAGAGGTGCTAACGGCAATCCTAAATAGGATGTTTCCTGAATGACAGTCTAATTTTCCCATTATAGTGCAGAGACCTACCAGAAAATAGAAGCTCCTCAGTATGGATTTCTATGTGCTAAGGTTTGTGAGTGAGAAAGGTGTGAGATGTCCATTTCTGCCTGGAAGCTGCCCAAGGTGTTCCTCAAGGATCCCCACTCTGTGAAGTCTGAGCCTGCCTCAAGGACCACCATCTAAGCTGGGGCTCATTGGAATAGCTCAAGCATGATCAGCAGCTAAAATGCATGAGAACATTTTACTTTTGCTCACTAGTGGCCATAGAGAGAGGACTTAAAAAATACTAAGCTCAGATCAGGAATGGCCTCATTTAGCACTGAGAAGGTACAGGCATGTTCATTCTTTGATTTGGTAGTAGGTTATTCAACTCCTGCTACCTAGTAGGCATGATTCTAGGCACTGAGGATACCCACTTGCTCTCCACAGAAGCAACCCAGGTGCTCTTTTGCAATTGAAAATCCAAATCCTATTACTCCTGAGCTTGAAACTCTTCCTCCTCACCACACTCAGAATAACCCCAAATTTGGTACATGGCTTCTGCCCACCTTGCCAACCTGGTGATTACTGTGCATCAGTAAACCTGGCAGCCTTGCTTCTGGTTCTTTCTTACTCCCAGCTTCTCTTCCTGCCACAGGTCTTTTGCACAGGGTGGTGCTGTCTTCTGGAGCACTTCTCAGATCTATTCATGGCCATCTACTCATTATTCAGATCTTGCTCAATACTGTGCTCTTGAAGATGCCCTCCTCAAAAATCTGAAAATGCCCTTCTCAACAATCTGAAGATGCACCATACACCAGTAGTGGCATTAGACATTTCTAACATCAGGGATGGTACAATCACTGGTTAATCCAGATACTAGCCATGCACAGCTGGGACAGCCACATCTGTGCACAAAGGCTGAATGCCACCCTGATTGTGTGCCATACTCCCAGCCAATATATCAGCCATTTGTGTTTCCTTCAGAGTATCTGTCACTCTGGCATTATCTTGGTTTTCTCTTCTACTTAAAGAATTCTTTTTCTACTTTTCTCCTTCTTAATTACATGTCTCAATCCATTAAAGCAGGATTTTGTCTGCTTTGTTCCTTGTGCATTATAGCATTGGCAGAGCTTAGTTCAGAGTCTGGCACAAAGGAGGCTCTCCATAAACGTCTGTGGAATGAAGGACCAAAACATCCCAGCCCTTGGGCAGTTTATATTCTGGGAGATGGCATTAGTGGTGGCAGAATTTCAGAAGTGTGTGCATGGACCACTGAATTCCCTTAGAATTTCAATTTCTGGAATCAGAAGTCCTTTAAAATTGGAAGCAACTCTAAATTGGGGGACAGAATGATCATGCCATTATGGGTGTCTGGGAGGGGCATATCTATACAGGCTCTGGGGAGATGTATCTAGGGCAATGACTGGAGGATACAGATATTGAGTACAACAGCCTCATCAGTTTCACCCTGGACTATGATGGTATTCACTTTTGGCAATGGTGGCCCTTTTGTAGAGACAGTACAAAATAACATGAATTTGGTTCTTCATAGGTCAAATGCCTCATTTGTTTATCTTACCTTGAATATCTCATTTAATTCTTCATGATGCCTTTGTGAGATAGATATGTGAAATCAGCTTCATCTTTTGGACTAAGAAGCTGAAACTCAGTGAGTCTAAATGACTTGTTCAACCAAGGTTGCAGAGGCAAGCTTGGTCTTTCCATTGTGCCCAACTGTGAATGTTTTGATGCCAGTGTCCATGTGTCTCTTGCCTTGTCTACTCCAGAGTGCTCCCTTGACTCTGCTGTGCAGTAGACTCAAGGAGACTTCCTATCTTCATAAACTCAGGAAAGAAAGTACAGAGCCATGGAACCTCCTTGCATGGTATCAAGGCAGCAGCAGTTCCAGGCTCTCTCCAAGTGACCTTGGGCAGATCTATGTTTTTGCCGGCCTCATCCTTCTTATCTGTAAAACAAAGGGCTTGGATAACAGCCTTAAGTATCTTTCCAGCTTTGATGCAGGATTCGGTGATGTCAAAAATAAGTGAGATTATATTATTGTGGATTGAAAAATAATTATCTTTTATGCTCCACATGTAACTTTCTACTTCTCAGGCTACCTGTTATATTGAGTCAACGTCACCTCATATATCAAACGCTGTTGTAATAAGTATGCAATTTGTGGCTGCAATTTCCATTTTATGGCAATATCTGATTTACACGAGGTGTTTTTAAAGCATGTCACTTGTAACGTATGCACCTGCCAAGAGCTCACTCTTTCATAATGACTTTCCAGTGAGGTCAGAGAAAGTGCCCAAATCTAAGTAAACAAACAGCGGGCAAGTTTTCAACAAAGAAGCCTCTTTCCTACATTGGGGAGGGATGGTGCATCTCTGTGGGAGATGGTGACAATATTCTTATATTCAGATGCAAAGGTCTGGCCAAGACAATTGAGGTCATTAAGGTCATGGAAACTTTTCAGACAAATGCTCTCATCTCTGACTGGGGGAGGGAGATGCTGATTAGAAGTCCTTGTGGGCATCTAGGTGAGGGGCTGTTATAGGTCAATTTGAGAAATCAGTAACAAATTAATTCACTGAATAACCAGTTCACTGAATGTCCAATTTGTTGATTGAAAACAATATTTAAGGTAAATATTCTATGGGCCAGGGCACAGTGAGAGGCAGGGGCATGTAGAGAAAAAAATCCTAATTTGGTGAGTTTTTACTCTTTATTAGACTTTTGGAAAATTGGTTATTCTGCAAGTTAGCTTTTGACTAACTTATTTTTGGCAAGTTGGTCTGTTTTTGAGGGGTGATTCCAGTCATTTGGAGGTCGGAAGCTTTGAGCTTTTGATGCTGCCAATTGCAGATTTTAAGCCCACAGAGTCTGTCCCTCTGCAGGCAGGCAGAATATCCTTGAGCCAGCTCAAGCCCCACAAAAGAGAGTCATAGATAGTAAGATGGGTTGTGCATGATAGATCTAATCCTTGCCTTGCACACTCTGAGTGAAAAGGATTTTGCGGAATTTTTCTTCTTAATTCTGGTGGGAATTTAATGGCCTTTGAAGCAGAGCCACACAGACATAAGCTTCTGGGAAACTAGATCCTTTTGTAAGCCTCCAAAGCCCTTTCAGCCAGCCCTCAAACACCACTGCTCCTGTATTGTGCTGTAGGGATTTTTATAAAACTTCCCATACTACTGCAGTTACAACAAAAGTAGCTAGAGGCCAGAAAAGATAATGGAAGTGAGATGCTTTGGATAAAGTATCTATGAGCCCAGCCTCTCTTGGACACTCGAAGGTCCAGTTAAGTTGCTTAATACGGGTGGCTGCCCACTAGGACAAAGTCTGGCTGAGAAGATGGTGCACTCCTGTCCCAGGGATTTGGCCACTTGTTCAAAATCCTCCCAAAGGTCATTCATCTGACTAGGATTTCTTCTTGAGCCTTTCCTGGCTTATGTAGATGCTTATGTAGATTATCTTGATGCGAACTGGTCTCTGAAGCCTATGGTTCAGGTCTGCAGTGCTCAGCTACTACTCTCACTCCTGTAGCCCCAGGCCAGCGTATTGTCAGGCCTGGTAGAGAGGGTCAATAAACATGCATAAAGTGAATGGTGGCCCTGAAAGTCATGTAGCTTGCAGGACACTTCCTTTCCTTCTTTCATTACTGGCCACTTTGTCACAGCTAAGGACTTTCTTAGACCAGTTACAGGGTATTGGGGAGACAAAGGGGAATTTCTCATTCCTGTAATAAGGCCTGTTTCCTGGTGGTGGCACTACCTGTCATGCCCTTGAAAATGCCATTCTCTTGGCATGGAATGCCCTCCTCCCTTATCTGTTAGCTTGTCTGTACTTCTTCCATACCCAGCTCAAATGTCACATTCTCTGTAAAACCTTTCCAGTTCTACCAGGTTCAGATTTCTTGGACTAGGAATTGTTTGTGCATATCAGCATCCCTGCTATATTGTAAAACCTTTAAAGACAAATGCTTCCTCTTTATTCTCACTTATAGATTCACCTGTTTCAGGATAGCATAATGTAATGGTTAATAGTACAAACTATGGATCCAGAGATAACCTGGGTTTAGGGCTAGCTGTACAACTTATTGATTATATAATTTACAGTGAATGATGTAGCCACTTTAAATCCTATGTTTCTTATATGTATGGATGGATGTAGTGGTAGTATTTACCTCCTGGGGCTGTTAGAAAAAATTCACTGCATATAGCACTTACTGGGTCCTTACAATATACTAAGCATTATGTAGATAATAGTAATTATTATGATTATTTGTTTATTCAACAAATATTTATTACACAAGTGTTGGGTGCCTGATACTATCGTAAGTTCTGCCTCCCAGTTCTAACATGATGTTTGACATGGACTTAAGGCTTGGCAAATGTTCACTGAGTGAATAAAGATTGAACAAGTCATGGATTAATTTTCTAAGTCAGTGCATTAGTTAGGTACACTGGTTTAAGCTGTGTAACAAATACTCTTCCACTCCTACTCTTACCAAATCTCAGTAACTTAACCAAAATGTATTTATGGTTCTTATTATATGTTCACTGTAAGCTGCCTGGGATGGTCTGCTCATCGGGGGTCAGGGAGCCAGGCTGACCATGGAGCCATCTCAACAAGTACTACTGTGATCTCTATGACAGAGGGAAGGGATCGGTGTGCTAGTTTCTGAAGTTTCTACTTGAGAGTGGCACACATCCTCTCTGCTCATATTTTATTGGCTAGAGCAAGTCACACATATTTGTACAACTTTAAAGGAAAGAGAGAATGGCAATTACAATCTTACTGTGTGCCCCAAAGGAGGAGGACCCAAATATTTGTGAATATTCCTTATGGCTTTCATAGGCTGGGGGCTGATGATTCTGACTACTATACAACCATCTTTGGCTTACAGAGAACAGCTCCCCTTGTCACCCCAATTCAAGGTCACTATCAGCAGTTACACTCAGGCTTCTGGTTTGGATTTAAATTTTCTGAATAGATCTTTTATTCTCTTCTCACTTCTCCACTCAATTATATTTTAAGCAGATGGGTGATCCTGTCAGCCTTAAGAAAACAACAGAAAGAAACAAATTTATGTAAAACATCCCACATTCTAATTAAATTTCTCTGCCACCCCAAGGTTTGGTATTAGATGCTGATTTGCACTTTTAAAAAATCAAAACAGAAACCCCAATTCAAGAAAACTTGCAAAATGCTTTCATATTGTTCTGCATGGCTGACATGTAAATGAAAAGAATGCTTTTATCCCACCCCCTCCCCTCCAACAAACACCTTTGTTTTTGTTGCTTGATGGTGTGGAACGGGATTCTGTTTCAAGACTCTTAAAGGCAGCTTCTAAATGCAGAGCCAGTGAAGCAGGCCAAGGGGAAGATGTACATGGAGTGTTAAGTGGGACAAATCTTAATCAAGCAGTTATGGTTCTCTGAAGAACCTTGGCCAGACCTGCAAATTCTGAGCCAAGTCCCAGGCTCCAAAAATCTATCATCACATTTTTATGGACCCCCACCTCCATGGAAATCAAGTGAGGGGATATTAGCTGTCCATTTATGTGCAACAAATAGCTCCAAAACTTAGCAGTTTAAGTCAACAAACATTTAGTGTTTTACACAGCTTCTGAGGGTCAGAAATTTTGGAGTGGCTTATTTGGGTTGTGCTGGCTCAGGATCTCTCTTGAGACTACAGTCAAGCTCTCAGCCTGAATGTCACCTGAATGCTGGACTGGGGCTGGAGGATCTCTTTCCAAGCTCACTCACAAGGTTGTTGGAGGGCCTCAGTTTCTTGCTCACTGTTAGCCACAGGCCTTAGTCCCATGCCATGTGCTCCTCTCTATGGAGGCATTCATGACATGGCTATTGGTGTCCCCAAGTCATCCCACAGATGCTAGATAAATAGATGATCGATAGACCAAGAGGGAAGTCATAGACTTTTACACCCTATTTTTTGAAATGATGTATATCACTTCTGCTATACTCTATTGGTCATACAGACCGACTCTGGTACAGTTTGGGAAAATATACAAGGATATGATATCAGGAGGTGGGAAATCATTGGGGGTTATTTTGCAGGCTGGTTACCACATGAGGGTAAACAAGAGCACAAACTAACTACTATGGCCAAGAACAGGGCTAGGTGATTTATGTAAATTATCTCAATCCCATAATAGGCCTGCAAGGTGGGTGTTATTAAAATGCCCACTTCACAGATGAAGAAAATGAGTTTCTTTTTTTAAGATTTTATTTATTATTATTAGAGAGAAAGGGAGAGGGAGAGAGCACAAGCAGGGGAAGCAAAAGAGGCAGGAAAAGGAGGCTCCCCACTGAGCAGAGAGCTTGATGTAGGGCTCGATCCCAGGACCCGGGGATCATGACCTGAACCAAAGTGAGACACTTAACCAACTGAACCACTTCAGCATCCAGAAACTGAGTTTCAAAGAGTTTAAGTTTCTAAACTCAGTCTGGGTAGCGAGTGATAGAGCCAGGGCCCAAAACAAAATCTGACTCATGCAAGACATTTCCTGGAGCTACATGGTTAATGAATAAGGGAAGGATGGCATAGTGTGGTCTTGAGGTAGGCTTTGAAGTCTGCCCTACTTCAATTCTAAATAGTGCCACTCACCAACTGTGTCACCTTGAGCCAGTTACCTGACCTATCTGGGCCTCCAAGACCTGGTCTATAAGACCGGGGTAGAAATAATGGGGTCCTGTGCACAAGGCTGTGTGGGAATTAGATCAGGTAGAGGATACATGCTGCTAGCTCAGGGCCAGGCATTGGTGAGTGCTCAGTAAATGTTGATACTGCAGTTGTGAGCCCAAAGGTCTTCCTCTGACTAGAACAAATCCCTTCTCTTAGTTCTACCTCAGTTTTGTTACCTGAGAAATGGAGGAATTAGAGTATACATCCCAGGTCACTTCCAATTCATCATCTATGAATTTTTTTAAACCAAACATTTATCCTAACCTTGGAGTTGTGCTAAACAATGTGAAACCAAACTATCCTCTATTTATGTCATACTGAGAAGTTAAGATTGAGGTACAGGAGAAGGCAGGCTGGGTAGAGGACTCTGGAGTCAATCCCAAACTTTGATTCTGATTTGCTGTGTGACTTCAGGTAAAGCTCTTACCTCTATTCTTATGCTTGCTCTTTTTTTTTTTTTTTTTTTTTTTGATGAGGATAAACTTCTTTGGTTCTTTAGAAGGAAGCTTTATGGGCAAATGAATTTGGGACACACAATCCAAATGAAGCACATTCTTAGAGATGAAACTTCTAGGGAGATACTGAATCCAAGAGGCCTTGGTGGATAGTTTCTCATGCCTTCCCTCCTAAGAAATATTCCCAGGCCTTTGAGCATCCAGGGGAAGGAAGGCTATGCCAATTAATTTCTGGAGAAAAATAGCAGTTTAAAATTCTGAGGACCTTTTAACACACCATTTTAAAATGGGTTTCTTAGAGGAAGAGGCATAGAGGTGACCAAGGTAGTGACAAAACAACCTTACATTGTCTTTAACCTCTGGGGGCAGCAATGCTGGCTGTCTTTGATAGACTGAATTTTGTCTACTCAGGGAAGAGCAGAAACAAGAGCCAAAACAAGGGAAAGTAGGAGAGGGAAGGACAGTAAAGTGTGTGTGTGTGTGTGTGTGTGTGTGTGTGTGTGTGTGTGGTTTTCCCTCCCCTGTGTTCATCTCTCCAGGTTGGGTAGCTCAGAGCCAACTTTTATATCAGCCACTTTGAACTCTCATCCTGCATAGACACTGCAGATTCCATTTGCAAGCAGTAATTGTGGGTTATCTCTGCTTCTGTGGATACCCTGTCAAGAATTTGTTATCTATACTTGCACTGTGGATGTTGAATTATGACCCATCAGGGATGAGAGAAGCCTTCCCCAGCCTTCTGTACCCTGCTCTAACATGAGGCTCTTCGCCCCTGTTCCTATTTAGGGATTGAATTCCCCGTCACTTCTGCCCAGCCCTAGTTCTAGAGTACAATAGACCCATGGCTTCAACAAAGCCACTACCTCACCCCCTTACAGGTGAGTGTTTCTGTTCTACTTCTGATCTTGTCTGGGAAATGTTTGCTTTGGTTTTGAGTGAAGCTATGGCGCGTGCGTGCACACGCATGTGCACACACACACACATTTAATACTTTTTAAAATTATTGTTCTATATTTCTCTACTTGGTTCAGAGGGTGATTTGATGAGCCAAATATACCAAACACTGTCGTGGCTGGATATACAATTTTATGCCATTTTGAAAATCCTCTTACAGTTTTTTAATTGAAAATTTTATTGAGATAATTGTAGATTTCTATGAAATTGTATGATGTAATACAGAGAGATTCTGCACCCCTCATCTAGTTTCTCCCAATGTAAGCATTTTGCAAAATTACAGTACAATATCACAACCAGAATACTGATTCTCTCACAGTTTCTAAGAGAAGTTTTAAAAATTCTCTCTCAGGGATGTTGGAAGGGCAGGACACATACTCCCCACCCTCAGGCTCTGACAGCACTGTTCTTGCAGCCCTGGAGTCAGGAGACCAGGTAGGATTCTGACCCGGCTCTATTGGCTGTTCCTGGGTGGCCTCCCTGGGACTCAGTTTCCTCACCAGTAAAATGAAGGGGTGGGATAAGAAGGTCTCCACAGTTTCTTCCATTTCTACCATTTGATGATTTTCCACATAGCTCATGGCAGCTCCTGAGGACAACCTGCTCATGTCTTTTTATTAGCTAAATTTTTATCTCACTTTGAGACTATGGAATCAGAGAGACTCCATTTTGGACATCTTTTTGTTGTCTGCCCTTTGTCTACACTGCATCCCATCAATGAATTCTTCCCCTACCCTGCTTAGCCCCTGCAATTTTGTGGGACAGATATGCCTTTCCTGGACTCTTAGGGCAGGAGGTATGATTGGTTTACTAGGTCTGATGAAATATTTCCATTTGTTTGGGTTGGTTCAGGTGTGACCTAATTCAGCGAGTGAGAAGCCATCCAATGACACTTATTAAAATGACAGAGAGTGTTGGGGGGTTATGATGTAGACCTGGTGCTTCAGGCAGTCACCTTGCCATTTCATGCATGCATTTAGTTCCATGAGTGGCTCCAGGATGGCTTAGGTTAGAAGGAAAAGAGCTTGTACCCACCTGCAAGCGTAGAATTAATCGTGAGCTGGGAAGGTGTTGCACTCTGTTTGAAGATCTCAAAGATCTTCATAGGGGTTTACAGCATGATCTCATCTGTTTTCAGCTGTAATCCAGTGAAGTCACCTTGGTGCAGAAGTGCTTCCCTCATTCCCATTAGGAAACCAAGTTATGGTCCAAGACTCCATCCACCCCTCCCACAGCACTTTAAGATGTACATGAGCTCATCTGACTCCATTGAGCCCTGTTTGGTGGCACTGTCTACTCTTCATGCACTGTGTACAGTGACTTACAGATCTCATCCTGAATCATTTATCAGGGAGATAGAGATTTATTGAGACCAAGACCATACCATATCCACTGCAGCAGCTGGTCCAGGCCTCATTAACACCAGGTCCATGGGGGACAGCTCTGATCACAGTAGGTAGAGGCGATGGCCAAGAGATTCTCCTACCTCCTGCTCCCTCCTCTGGGATCTTCTGGAAATTCTTGGCACTTAATGCAATTGGAGCGGTAACTTTAGAACACAGGGTTTCAACTGGGCATGTGAAATACTTTCACCTGGAAAGCTTAAATCTATCCAAATGTCCATCCCCCCATCTGTCATCTCTATTTAAATAGGGTATGTAAGCCTAAGGTAAAAAATGGAAACAAAGTTCCCTAATCTGTAAAATAAGCATGATAATAGCATATACTACAGACAGTTATGATAATTAAGTGAATTCCTACATATTAAGTGTCCAGCACAGTGCCGGCTCGTAGGAAGTACAAAACAGGTGTTTGCTATTATTAGTAATATAAATCTTACACCCCATCCCCGAATCCATGACCCCATCCAGATATCATATACAACATGGATACAAGTATATGTGAACACATCCACACACTCATACCCCGCCACACACACCAAGGCGATATCACTCCAGCAACTTCCCAATTCCAGTCCTCACCTCTGGCTAGACTGCAGGACATTTCTCATGCCAGGCAGGGTTGGCAGCCTCAAGAGAGACTCTGGGGAATATCAGGAAAGTAGAGTGAGAGGCCACTCATTCACAGGTGGAGTATGAGTGTGGAACAAGGATGTTGGAGACATGAGAGTTGGCCATTCTCACCCAATGCTGGTGCATCTGCCACTGTGGAGGCTAAGGCTAGGCAGAGGTGCTCACCAGGTGAGATTTCATTTTGAGTAGTTTCTTCACAGGTGGTCCCAGGATGCACTGGTAAGGAAGTGGGAACCAAGAGAGGGAAGGAAGCCAATAAAAGGTGCCAAGTTTAGCAGGTTATCACATGGCTCAGTCCTACCTCAGAGCTGTCCCCTTTGTCACCGAGGAGGGTTGCTTCTGGGGGTTCCACCCTTCCCACTCACATCTACTGGCTTGACATGTGTGGTGAGAAGGTCCTCAGGCCACAAGTGCTTGTGGGAGGCGCTTTGGCACGTGCTAGAATGATGAATCCCAAGTGGTCACTGATGGCCTTTGCCACAAGGGAGGAAGCTCATAGGATTTGAGATTAAAGTCTTGAGCCAGATTACCTTAGACTGAACAAGACATTGTTTGGGGAAGCTATGAGATCATCAGGGAGGTGGAAAAGGGAAAGACAGGGGGAGATTTTGGAAACTATGTGTCAAGGCACTATCAGAAGAAGAATAAAGCTATTTCAGGTCACCCATGAAAGGTTCTGACTCTCTGGCATTAAGTGCATGCCTGGCACTGTGAGGGCCACTCTAAGGACTTGTCTCTTAATCTAGACAGTGACCTCATGAAGCTGCTTTGCTCTTATTCCTGACTCATAGACAGATGGCTGGGCTCTGGGAGGTTAAGTATACTTGCCCGAACCACTTAGCTACTTGGTGGCAGAGTCAGTTTCCCTCAAGAGCCTATGGTCTTCACCACCTGGCAGAGACTCCTGTTTGCCTATCTACTAACCATTTCCAACTTCCTTCTTAGTCACAGAACTTTGGTTTTATTTCAGCTGTCAATGTGTCTAGCTATACAACCACATTTCTCAGCCACTGACATATTTATGTGGGATTTCCATGAATGTCCTTAAAAAGTACACTTACAGGTAATGCATGCCTCTTGTTACCTTTGCTACTTTTCCTGTTGCTTCTTCCCTGGACCATGGATGTGATGGTTAAAACTCTAGCAGCCACCTCAGAGACAAGATAACGTTGAGAATGGGCACCCTATATAAAGAAGTGTGGAGAAGAAGGTCAGCAAGGATCTGGGTCTCTGATGACTTTCCCCTAGATTGCCCACCTCATCAGCTTTGTGCAAGTCACTCTTCTTTCCCATCCTGTTATCAGCAAGGTAAATCCATATTCTAACTGATACAATCACTGAGCATTACTGAGGAACTTCTTTGGGACCAGCCCCAAAAGGAAGACCCTGGGACAAGCCCTGAAACAGCCCTTCTTCCTGCTCTTGGACACACCCTAATCACCCTGGCCTACAATATCTCCCCACTTCCTACTCACAAACTCTCAAAGTTTGACACATCCACCATGAATCTGACAATGGCTACCACACTACCTGGTAGTGATGTCTTGTGTTCCACTGTTTAACTTTTCAAGGGTTAAAACTCCTCAGGGACATTCTTCAAGCATCATGTCATATCAGTTGTATGCTCTGATCTGCTTGTCACTTCAGGAATTCTGGGCTGGGCAGGTGAGCCATCAGAAAGTCTGTTCATGTGAGGATATGAAGGTCTCCTGGAGGAAGTTGTGAACAGGCCTTTGGGACTGATGGTAAGAGCACAGGGACTCTACCAAGGAGACTCCTGAACTAGCAAGAGGGTCAAAAGTTAGGGTGAGAGCCTCCAAAAATGAGGAAACCAATTCTGAATGAAAAAATCAGGCCATGTAGGGAAATTGATAGCTATTAACAAGAAATGTTTTTGAGTAACCCAAGACAGTATCATTCAAATAGTGCCCCATCCCTTTCTTGGTGTGTACTAGGTTCTAAGAATTTTGAGTGAGAGGTTGGTGTGTCAGTCAGAACTCCATGGGCTGTGAATGTAAGATCCACATGTGCTCCTTCCATTGGCAAACTTAGCTGGAACCATATTGCAAAGAGGATTCGGAAAATGTAGCTTGCAGCTCAGAAGGGAGTGATGGTGGTGCCAGGTTGACTACTGGCAGGCCAGCACAGGCATGCAGACTTTTTGGATTGCCTTTCTTTTACCATTTTGCACTATCTTTTATAGAAGAATCACAGAAAGTATCTGAAATAGTGCAAACCAAACTCAGATGCATAAGCCTAACAGTGCCTTGAAAAAGCTGGATGTAATATCGGTGATTCCTCCCTAGGATATATGTTAACTAGACTTTGGGTACCAGTGACATGACACTGAACCAAGGTGTTGGCCCTGGACTCTTGGATTAAGTAAAGAGGGTATGAATTAAAACAACACACCTCTGCTTTGCTGAATGGCCATTATCACCTAGCTTGGTTGGATGCTTCTATGAAGGAAGTTGCTGAGAACCCAAATTTGCCCTTTCCAGTCTCATTAACCCAGACCTGCCTATATGATGGGTGATGCTCAGCCCTCATATGGGTTGTTAGGAGTAGCATGGGTGAATTTATTTATACTGGCTTTTGGTAGTCATGATAAGTGGTATCACTGGGCTTACTTTTATGTGTTGTAGACAAAAATATAGAACACTAATAACACAGGCAGTCTTGTTGTCATACAGATCTGTAATGAGAAAACTGAGAAATTAAACTTGAAAATAGCTTGAAAGAAACTTTAATGTTTCTGCAGAACAAGTACTGGTTTATCTTTGGGGTCTGTTCTGATTCTTTGACTAGCTAATTTTAAAATAGCTGCATCTGGAAAGAAGTCATGGTGACATTTTAGGACTCCTGTTGAATTTTTAGATTAGTCACTGAATATAACTGCAACTCCTGGCTTATTTGAAGTCTTTTTTCACTGACATATAATGTACTATTTGTTTCAGGGGTACAGGTCTGTGATTCAGCAGTCTTGCACAATTCACAGTGCTCACCACAGCATATACCCTCCCCAATGTCCATCACCCAGCCACCCCATCCCTCTCATCCCCTCCAGTCCAGCAACCCTCAGTTTGTTTCCTGAGATTAAGAGTATCTTATGGTTTGTCTCCCTCTCTGGTTTTGTCTTGTTTCATTTTCCCCTCTCTTCCCTATGATCCTCTGCCTTGTTTCTCAAATTCTTCATATCAGTGAGATCATATGATAATTGTCTCTCTCTGATGGACTTATTTCGCTTGGCATAATACCCTCTAGTTCTATCCACATTGTTGCAAATGGCAAGATTTCATTTTTGATGGCTGCATTTTATATACATACACATATATGTATGTATATGTACATATATGTATATATACATATATGTATATATGTATGTATGTATGTATATATATATACATACATACATACCACATCTTCTTTATCCATTCATCTGTTGATGGACATCTAGACTCTTTCCATAGTTTGGCTATTGTGGACATTGCTGCTGTAAACATTGGGGTGCATATGCCTTTTTGGGTCACTACACTTGTATTTTTGGGATAAATACTCAGTAGTGCAGTTGTTGGGTCATAGGGTAGCCCCATTTTCAACTTTTTGAGGAACCTCCATACTGTTTTCCAGAGTGGCTGCACCAACTTGCACTCCCAACAGCAGTGTAGGAGGGTTCCCCTTCCTCCACATCCTTGCCAACATCTGTTGTTTCCTGACTTGTTAATTTTAGCCATTCTAACTGGTGTGAGGGGGTATCTCATTAAGGTTTTGATTTTTATTTCCCTGATGCCAAGTGATGTTGAGCACTTTTTCATGTGTCTGTTGGCTATTTGGATGTTTCCTTTGCAGAAATGTCTGTTCATGTCTATTAGAAGCATTTTTAAGGGCAGAATAAAATAACAAAGCCCAACAATCTTAGTCTGAGTTCCCTAGAAATCAGAGTCTGAGACAAAGATTTATCTTCTAGGGTAACTTATTTGGGAATGTGATCCTAGGGAGGAGGAGTACAGGACAAGGGGATGAACAGGGAAGAACGGAGAGCCAACACAAAGATGCATTATTGAGTTGGTTACCACTATGCACTTGATTCTTCTAGGACTTTCTGAGGAGGCTTATGGAAATTACCTGAAGAATTATTGCCCAGAGGACCAAAGGGGTACATGTTTATCCATTGGTTCCAGGTCCCTATTGATCAAAGATGGTCCCATGAGGATTAGCTGCCTTGCATTTCCAGGTCCTATGTATGAAGCATAGAGTAGTTAGTTTAAAGTGGGTGTTCCAAGCAGGAAATGAAATGATGGTCTTCTGATTATGTCAGCATAGAGTTGATCATAGCCTAGATAGAACCAGGCTCTGCAGCAGTGACTGGAGATGGGGATGGAGATGGGGATGAGAGGGTTCTGAAGATGGACAAAAATGTACCCAAAACATCCACCAAGCAATGAGACTCTGTTATGCAGGGATGATCCAGGTAGAAATAGGTAGAACAGTGACATGATAAAGCCCTTACTCCTTAGTCTTCCCCAAATATCCATACTTTTTCCTAATATCAAAATATCATAGGTATATAAATGTATTTGTTTTTTAAGGACTTTATTTATTTATTGTCAGAGAGAGAGAGAAAGGGAGGGAGTGCATAAGAAGGGGGAGTAGCAGGCAGAGGGAGAAAAAGGCTCCCTGCTGAGCAAGGAGCCTGATGTGAGATTGGATCCCAGGATCCTGGGATCACGACTTGAGCTGAAGGTAGATGCTTAACCAACTGATTTACCCAGGCATTCCTATAAATATATTTGTTTATCATAAAATTTAAACTGCAGTTACTTCTGGAGAGTTGTATGTTCAAATGTAAATTCACATTGAGATACAATTGATAGTTATAATATATGTGTGATTATTAATTTTAAGTATTAACTTGACTGGGTCTTAGCAGTGCCCAGATATTGGTTAAATATTATTTCGAAGTGTATCTGTGATGTTGTTTCTGGATGAAAGTAACATTTAAATTGATAGACTGAGTAAAGCAGATTGCCCTCCCCAATGTGGGTGGGCCTTCTCTAATCCCTTGGAAGTCTCAGTAGAACAAAAGGGTGGAATAAGGAAGAATTCTCTCTCTCTCTCTCCCTGATTGTCTTTGAAGTGGAACATTGGTCTTGTCCTGTCTCTGTACTCAAACAGACTAGAACTTATGCCATCAGCTCTCTGACCCCCCAGCTTTCTAGCCCCAGATCTTGAGACTTCTCAGCTTCCATAATCACATGAGCCAATTCCTTATAATAATTCTCTTTAAATATATATTCCCCCACCCCACCGAGAATATAAACAGTAAGATCTGTAGATCTACTAAGATAAGATCTACATATAGATCTTAAATATCTGTAGATATAGGTATGTCTTATTGGTTATCCATATATCTGCCTATCTACCTATCTATCTAATCTATCTATCTATCTATTTATCATCTATCTATCTATCTATCTATTATTCTATTAGTTCTGTTTCTCTGGAGAACTCTAATACGATATGCATTTTACCCAAAATCATGCCTTCATAGGGAAGAAGGATGTGCCACAAGTATCCTGGGAGTCTGAGTTGTGTTTGTACTTCTGAGTCAAATTTTCCAGACCTTATATTTTTTTCCATTATCAGCCTGTTTTGCTTGATGTCTATAACCTTGGGAGAAGCTGTCCTGTAGCACCCTTCCTTGCCAAGGGTAGCTTTTTTCCTCCAGTCATTCTTCTCCCTTGGCTTTTGCCATAAGAAGCTTGATGCAAGGAGAGAACTCAAGCAAATATTTAAGTAAATATTTATGGAATGACATAAATGAATACAGAGTTAAAAATAGAACATTTTCTTATTCTACTCCTGGACTAGATGTACAACCAAACAAACCTGAATAGATTTTGCATAGATTAAATGTCACCTTCGTGGCCTCCCCAAATGAGTTCAGCTACTGCTTCCCTGTTTTTTTCCAGACCACCATGTACAGTCAGCTGCTATAGCATTTATTCTATCATTTTGTTATTTAAAGCTTGCTAGAATATGAGCTCCTCAAGGGCAGGGACCATTTTTTGTTTGTCTTTCTGTAGTTAGCACTGAATAAAGTCTCTGGTGTCTAGATATTTAGAATTAATTAGACTCTGACATTGATAATGGAATTAAAATGATGAAAACAGCCTGTAGGATAAAAGACTAAACATATCTCCCAGATGGGTGACTTTGGGTAAGTCACTGAACTTCCTGATGCCTTGGCTTATTTAGGTGAAAAATGAGAGACCAAATAGGGCTAGGAGATATATGGTGTGTAGGCTGCCACTCTACTTCCTGTGTACTGGCTGCCATTCCTAATAGTTCATGACTCTCCCATTGAGCCCTGCCATAGGCTGATTATTCTTTAGTACTCTGAGCAGCCCCTATTAATTGATCAGAATGAGCTTTTTTTTTTCAGAATGATCTTTGAGAACATAAATTATATCTCTCTCCTGCCTAAAACCTTCTAAAGAATTGATTTCAACCTGATGGAAAACTAAGATCATAAAAGAAACCTACAGCTATATATCTTTTCAGAAACCCCAGCTAAACTATATCAGCAAATACAAAATGCATGGTTGATCCTGTAGGGAAGAAAGAAAAATCACCCAGTGCCAGGAACACAAAAGAAACTGAAGAACAGGGAAACACATGTGAACTCATGGCATGGCTGCCCTAGGAGGAGGAGGGTGAATGAGGGGCTAAATGTGTTGTTAGGTCCAGTAATTAAGTTTTTGGTCAAATTCAGAATATTGGTACAGTCTTGGGTCTGAGTGAAGCAGAGAATTGGAATGGTAAACCATATGAGCCAGAATGCTTGAAGGGTTGATCTGTAGAGATAAGATTCTCTGGAAAATAATTCTACCTATCAGTATAAAGAGATAAAGAAGCACATCTGTGTTTTCACTCTGAGTGAAAAATACGATCTTTGAGAAATTAAAATCTCTATGTTGTGCTTTATGCAAATTTAAGATCCAAATTTACTCTTTACATGTTCTCCATGAAACTCAAACTGAAAATTAACATATAAATTGATTCTAAGCCGATGTTACTCCTTGGTTCCCTGGCAGATGTGAACACAAAACACCTGCAGAGGAACACTTGCATGTCCCAAGTCATAGGAGTTCCATAGAGTAAATGAGACAGAAGATGAACTCACAATCCACAATTACAAAGCACACAAGGAAACAAAACAACATTCATTAGAAATCCAACAGATAAAACAACATTAAATAATTTAATATTTGTAAATGTCTGCACATAGTAAGGGCTATATAAATGTTTATAGCTAGATAAATGGGTAGATAGATAAGTAAATAACAATAAGGATTATAACACCAAGAGCTTTGGTTATGAGAAATTCATAGAACTTTTTAAAGGAGGTATACTTAAAATTATTAAAGAAGTAAAAGTAATCACACACATAGGCACAAAAAATTTAGAAGAATATTCATAGCATCATCATTTATTATTACAAAAAAATTATAACTCAAGCTGAATATTCTCCATTGTGAAAATGGACAACTTGTGTGGGTATGAATAACAGATGAATGAAAATACTATATATCAATTAAAAGGACAAACTAAAACCAAATTTGTTTAGTTAAATCTGAACCACATAATGTTGAGAAAAAAAGGCAAAATTTTATTTTATTATTATTTTAAAATTTTTAATAGAAGCATAGCTGGTATACTATATTAAACTAGTTTCAAGTGTGCAACACAGTGATTGGACAATTCTACATATTACTGAGTGCTAACCACAATAATTGTAGTCACCATACAAAGTTATTACAGTATTGTTGACTATATTCCTTCTGCTGTACCTTACATTCCTATAATTTAGTTATTTTATAACTGGATGTTTGTACCTCTTAAATGTCTTCCTATATTGCTCATCGTCCTACCACCTCTCCTCTGGAAATCACCAGTTTGTTCTCTCTATTTATGCATCTGTTTCTGGGTTTTTGCTTGTTTCTTCATTTGTTTTGTTTTTAGATTCCACATATGAGTGAAATCATATAGTACTTGTCTTTCTCTGTCTGGCTTATTTCACTCAGCATAATACCCTCTAGGTCCAGTCATGTTATCAGGAATAGAAAATCTCATTTGTTTTTATGGCTCAGTTATAGTTTAAAAAAGCATAGTTTAGAAGGATACACAGAGTCTGATTCCATTTATAGTTAGTTAAAAGCTATGAAAAATAATGCTATATATTGTTTATGGATGTATACATACATAATGAAAATAGAAAAAAGAAAAATAGAAAATAGAAAAAATAGAAGAAAATAGAAAAGAGAAAAGAGAAAATACACATGCATTATAGGCTCTAAAGCAAGAGAGATGGGTGAAGTAGAATTGTCTCCACACTGTCTTTTTTCTTACTATAGTAGTAGTAGAAACTTAGTCCTTGTTAAATTGTTCTTTATACATTTTTCAAGCCTGAGATTAATAGTCATCATTATAACCATAAGAGAAAAATATTGAATGATTGATATTTACCTAGAAAAGAAACTAGAGAACACAGAATGAATCCAATAAAGTAATGGAAGTAAATGATAGAAGCTAGACAAAAATTCATTAAGCAAAATGTAAAGAAACAGTATAAGAGAATGAAATGAAAGTCAGTCTTTTTAAGAGTGTGTGAGTGGGTGGGGAAGGGCAGAGGGAGAGGGAGAAACAGACTCCACACTGAGCAGTCATGGGGCTCAATCCTATGACCCATGAGATCATAACCTGAGACAAAGGCAGATGCTTAACTGACTGAGCCCCAAGGCACCCCTAAAAATCAGTCTTTTGAGAAGCTTAATAAGACAGAAAAACTGCTGGTCAATTCAATCAAGATAAAAAATAAAGTTTACAAAATATACTTGGCCTGGAAAAGGAGGCATAATTACTGATTCAGTAGAGATGAAAAAAAAATCGTATGAGAATACTATTAACAATTTATGTCAATGCCTCTGAAAACTTACACAAGAAATATATATCTTTTTAACAAAATAAGATAGAAAACCTAAATAGACTTGTAATCATCAAAGAAATTGAAATTGTAATATAAATCTGTTATTAAAAAATTCTCCAAGTAGGTTTGTGAGTTTTGTCAAATTTTAAGAAACAATATGATTTCAATTTTATATTGATTGTCTCACATAATAGGAAGGATGAAGAGGTAATTTCTGTTATAATTTTGATAAAATACTTGAAGATAATACAAAAAATTATGGTTTGATAGCAATGCTTATTGATAGCAATGAAAATAACTGCAAAAATCTAAATAAATTAATAGCAAAGCAATTTGAATCAACCATAAGTATGTATCTTTTGATTTCCTCTCTGATTTCTTGGTTGGCATCTCCATTGTTTACTAGCATATGTTATTTAGCCTCCACGTATTTATGCTCTCAGATTTTCTCTTGTGGTTGATTTGTAGTCATAGCATTGTGGTCAGAAAAGATGCATGGTGCCGACTTTGGTCTTTTTGAATTTGTGAATCAATAATGACTAAGTTAAATAATAAATTACGACCAGGAAGACTTTATTTCAGGAATTTTATGTCAGAAAATCTTTCATGTAGTTTATCACACTAACATAGTAAAAGAAACAAATCTCATGATCACCAGAAAAAATGGAGAAAAAAGATTTAATAAAAATTCAACACCCATTCATAATGTAAATTCAGAGCAAACTAGGACTATAAGAAAACACTGAATTTGATAGTATATTCTAAAAACTTATGGAAAACATTGTAGTTAATGGTAAAATGTTAGAAACATTCCTATTGAGTTCAGAGATAACATTTTATTGAAGGACTTAGCCATTATAATTTAAAAAAAACAAGTAAAAATATGAGGAATTAAAAGGAAGTAACACAACTCTTACAATTCACAAGTTATATAATTGTCTACATAGGAACTCCAAGAGCATCTAGATTAAAACCATTAATACTAATAGAAAAGTCTAGCAAGTTTGCTGGATCTAAGACAGATGTATAAAAATCAATTATATTTCTAAGTATGGCAAAAAATAGAAATAGGTATTTTTAAAAAGATACCATTGTGACAAATGTATAAAGTTGTGTAACCACCACCATCACCCCCCAATTTCTCTTGTAATCCTCTCAGTCTCCTACCTTCACCCCCAGCCTTTAACACCACTGAAGTGATTTCTGTCTCTATAGCTCCTTTTTTAAAAAAAGATTTTATTTATTTATTTAAATTTTTTTTAATTTAAGCTTTATTTAAACATATAATGTAACCCCACCACCCTCTCCCAACCCCTCTCCCCCCCCACCCCCCCTCAGTTTGTTTTATGACATTAAGAGTCTCTTTTGGTTTGTCTCCCTCCCGATCCCATCTTGTTTCATTTTTTTCTTTTCCTACCACCTTAACCCCCACCCCCGCTGCATCTCCACTTCCTCATATCAGGGAGATCATGTGATAGTTGTCTTTCTCCAGTTGACTTATTTCACTAAGCATAATACGCTCTAGTTCGATTTTATTTATTTTTTAGTTAGAGAGAGACAGCGAGCACAGGCAGATAGAGAGGCAGGCAGAGGCAGAGGGAGAAGCAGGCTCCCTGCCGAGCAAGGAGCCTGATGTGGGACTCAATCCCAGGACGCTGGGATCATGACCTGAGCCGAAGGCAGCCACTTAACCAACTGAGCCACCCAGGCGTCCCTTTATTTATTTATTTGACAGAATGTGAGAGCACAAGCGGGGGGAATAGCAGAGAGAGGAAGAAGCAGACTCCCCACTAAGTGGGGAACTTGACATGGAGCTTGATCCCAGAACCCTGGGATCATGAACCTTAGCTGAAGGCAGATGCTTAACCAACTGAGCCACCCAGGTGTCCCTATAGCTTGCTTGCTTTTCTTCTTTTTTTTTTTTTCCCTTCCCCAGAAATTGAAATAAATGGAGTCACATAGTTTACAGTCTCTTCTATGTGATTTTGTTCATTTTGTATACACATTTTTGCATGTATTAGTTGTTTGATACTCTTTTTTGTCTGTTTTTGAGAGCGAGTGAGAGAGAGGCAGAAGGAGAGGGAGAGAGAGAATCTTAAGCAGGCTCCAGGCTCAGCATGGAGCCCGATGTAGGGCTCAATCTCACAACCCTGATATCATGACCTCAGCTGAAATCAAGAGTCACGTGCTTAACTGACTGAGCCACCCAGGCACCCCAGTTATTTGTTTCTTTTTATTTCTGGGTGTAATTCCTCTGTATGGATGAACCCTGGATTTAGTGTGGTTGTTATTAATAAAATTTCTAAAAAGATTTGTATTCAGGTAATTTTATGAACATGATTAATTTCTTTTGGGTAAATATCTAGGAGTGGGGACTGGTGGGTTATAGAGCATATGTATGTTTAAATTTGTAAGAAGCAGACAAACTGTTTTCTAAAGTGACAATGCCATTTCCTACCAGCAATGTGTGAGAGTTTCGGTTGTTTTTCTTCCTTGCCTACTCTTTGCACTCAGTTCATTTTTTAGCCATTCTAAAGAGTATTAGTTCTATCTCACTGTGGTTTTGTTTGTTTGTGTGTTTGTTTGCTTTAATTAACATATAATGTATTATTTGCTTCAGGGGTACAGGTCTGTGAATCATCAGTCTTATACAATCCATAGCACTCACCATAGCACATACCCTCCCCAGTGTCCATCACCCAGCCACCCTATCCCTACCTCCCTTCCCCCAAGCAACCCTCAGTTTTTTCCCTGAGATTAAGTCTCTCACAGTGTGTCTCCCTCCCTGGTCCCATCTTGTTTCATCTTTTTCCCTCTCTGGTCCCCACAACTCCCCGCCCTGCCTCTCAAATTCCTCATATCAGAGAGATCGTATAATAATTGTCTTTCTCTGATGGACTTATTTATTTAGTATAATACCCTCTAGTTCCATCCACATTGTTGCAAATGGCAAGATTTCATCTTTTTGATGGCTGCATAGTATTCCGTTGTATATGTGTGTGTGTATATATATATATACCCTACATCTTCCTTATTCATTCATCTGTTGATGGACATCTAGGTTCTTTCCATAGTTTGGCTGTTGTGGACATCGTTGCTGTAAATATCTGAGTGCACATGCCCCCTCAGATCACAGCAGAATGGGAGAAGTTATTTGCAAATCACTGTGGTTTTAATTTGGATTCTCCTAATGACTAATGATGTTACACATCTTTTCATATGCTTATTTTCCATGTGTATATCTTGTTTATTTGAAATGTCTGTTCAAATTTTTGCCATATGTAAAAACTTGTACTGTGAGTGTCCTTTTTTATATCTTTATCTGATATACCTTTATATGATATATGTTTTGCAAATATTTTCTTCTTGTTTGTGGCTTCTCTTTTCATTTTCTTATCTGCCTTTTGAAGAGCAGATATTTTAATTTTGATGTTTGAATTTTCAAATTGGTTATGGATTACTGTGCTATATATCTATGAAATCTTTGCCTAGGTCAAGACCATGAAGATTTTCTCTTATATTTTCTTTTAGAAATTTTAGAGTTTTAGATTTTATATTTAGATCTATGATCCATTTCAGGTTTTCTTTGAATATCATACAGGTATGAATTGAGGTTTATGATTTTGAATTTGGGTTATTCCAGAATTATTTGTTGTAAAGACTATCTTATCTCTATTCATTATTTTGTCACATTTGTCAATTAACCATATAAAGAGGGCTTATTTCTGGAATGTCTACTCTCTTCTAATGATCTACATGTCTGTCCTAACATCTGTGCCACTGTCTTGATTATGGCAGCTTTATAGTAAGCCTTAAAATCAGGTAGTGTGAGTCTTCATTTTGTTCTTCCTTTTCAAGATTGTTTTGGTTATATTAGAGTCTTTGCTTTTCCACTGAATTGAGAATCCACCTGTCAATTTCTACAAAAGCACATTTGGGGATCTTAACTGGCATTGCATTTAATCTATAGATCAATTTGAGGAGAACTGACATCTTAACAGTAGCTTAATTCTTTCAGTCCATGGATACATATTTCCATTTATTTAGGTCTTCTTTAATTTTTCTTCATCAAGCCAATAAGTTTTGAAGTAAATAACCATAAACATCTCCTTTGTCCACTATTTTATTCTGAGAAACAGAATAGTGCCTACAACATTTTTTTGTTACAAAGTTAATGCTCAGTGAATACTCTTTGAATAAAGACAGAGTTGATACACAAGGTAAAACTTATTTGCTATTCTGAGAATATGCTAATATCTACTCCACAAGGTTGCTAAATGAAAGACATGAATGAAAAAACTGAGAAACTCTTTTTGAGTATTTGACACAGCTGGCACTCAGTACATACTAATTATGTGAAAAGAAGAGAAACAGCAGAAAAATAGTTTCATATTCATTAGATGATCCTGTATTTTCCAAAGTGAAGAATAAAGATTAGCAAGCATTTTGAGGGGCCCTTGGTTGGTTCAGGCTGTTAAGCATCCAACTCTTGGTTTGGGCTCAGGTCATGATTTTAGCGTTGAGATTGAGCCCCACATCTGGTTTTGTGCTGGGCATAGAGCCTGCTTAACATTAAGATTCTTGGGGCGCCTGGGTGGCTCAGTGGGTTAAAGCCTCTGCTCAGGTCATGATCCCAGGGTCCTGGGATTGAGCCCCACATCGGGCTCTCTGCTCAGCAGGGGGCCTGCTTCCTTCTCTCTCTCTGCCTGCTTCTCTACCTGCTTGTGATCTCTGTCTGTCAAATAAATAAATAAAATCTTAAAAAGAAAGATTAAGATTCTCTCTCTCCCTCTCCCTCTGCCTAAAGAAAAAAATACCTTGATCCATATTGGAAAAGCTAGGTTTTTGCACATGTCTCCTAGCTGATATTCGAGGAACTCTTGTCATTGGGTAGATTTTGGAGCAATGCAAGTAATCTCTTTTGGTCCAACAATGGGCAGCTCTGCAAACCTTGTGTGGGGAATGAGTGTTGCAGAAAGTTAAGATCCATCCTATGGGAGCCACTTGCCACAGCACTGCCTTCAGTCTGTCTGGGACCTTCCACAATGCTCTAGTAAGGCATTCCAGGGAGCCCAGTCAGAACTGTACACTTGGAAAGCAGTACACAGAGGGAGTGCAGACCTACATCTGAGTCCTCACTCCACCACTTACTAGAGTTCCTTATTGTCTCTGAACCTCAACTCCCTTTTCTGTGGAGTGTGGAAAATGAGAACCACCTTGAGATTTGCTCTAAGACGGAAAGGAAATAATATATGAAAAATGCTTGCAATGGTGTAGCCACTCAATAAATGATAATTATTATTCCATAAAACTTGCTAGAGCATTCTATGAAATTCATGCTTAAAGCCTCAAGAAGGCCCTGTTCAAGCAAGCAGGCTATGTCTTTAGGATTTTCTAGGTTGTTGATAAATGGCTGGTTAAGTTATATCCACTGGGAAAATTTTTGATTTGAGCAAAACTTAAAACAAGAAGCTACTCTTCAATCCAGAAACTATAGCTCATGCATCCCCCCATCCCTCAAAAAGTCCCAAACAACAGCAGCAGCCTGGGTCTCTAGACTTGATACTCAGTGACTTTTTTTTTCTTTTTAGTGAGGTCCATAAACAAATTTTATTCCCCTCTTAAATTTTAGTGCCTTTGTTTTTCTGCAGTGTCATATGGCACTTTTTACTTCATTCTTGGAAGCATCGTTGTTAAATGCCGGAGATGGATAGTTGCCATGAGCGTGCTCTTCTTTTCACTTTGCTGAGGATGCTGAGCTGTGGGTGCTTCCTTCTTTGGGGCCAGAGGTGGGTGAGGGAGGATGGACAGGTGGGGCAGGACTGTGCCAGATGAAGTGAGCACTTTCTGAGTAAATCCTCTCCACTAGAAGGGAGACGTGGAAGCTGGCACATTTCAGAGTGTTTTCTGAATCACTCTTAACAGTCCTGGGAGTAGATTTACAAAGAGACATATGTTCTCAATATTTGACTAAATACAGACAGGCACTAAAATATGGTATGCTCACAAGCTGTTTACAGGTATTGAATTTTAAATAACTGACACTCTTGGGCATCTATTCAAAGGAGAATCCAAGCTCTCAATACCATAATCTTGTAACACAGGCATGAAAGGGACCCTCAGTAAGTGCTTGTGAAAGGAAAAGGGATGGGGGAGGCAGAGGGGGAAAGGATGAAGGGCAAGTAAGATTAAAGAAAGAAACAAAGGGAGAAATAAAAATTATTGAATTCTGCAGTGGAAAGTCCATAATATCTGGTCCCCTTAAAAGAAAATGTTACATGAGGCACCTGGATGACTCAGTAGGTTAAGCGTATGACTCTTGGTTTTGGCTCAGGTCATGATCTCATGGGTTGTGGGATTGAGCCCCACATCTGGCTCTTCACTCAGTGTGGAGTCTGCCCAAGAGTCTCTGTCCTTCCCCCCAGTCACATGTGTGCACACATGTGTGCTCTCCCTCTCTGAAATAAATCCAAAAAAATTAAAATCTTAAAAGAAGATGTTACAATCATGCACATGTTCCCAGGATCAACATTCAAAGCCACCATTCGTATCCATAGTACCTCTGCAGAACTATTCTGGACTTTCCTTGGCCAGATCCATGTTCTCCAGCTTCCTGTTATGGTGGCTCAACCCCAAGTTTGGCTCTATTCTTTGCTTTTCACTGCTGTTAACCTGTCTGACCTCTGACCTTACTGTCTTAGAGGTTATGTTTAGGAAACTCCTCTGGGACTCGGTGGCTGGTGTCCCCCATGGTGACTTAACACATGCCTGGCAGAGGGGCCCAAGTCCTGCCCCAGGTTGACTTCCTCCACAGGGATGCTCCCTTGTGTTGATTTACCCACACCTCATGGGCTATGCTCCACTGAACACCAGCCAGCCTTTATTCAAGTGTCCACAGGCTCAAGAGTTCATTTTGGGTGAGAGAACCCTCCTGAGAGAGGGGACGTCTGAGAGAGCAGCTAGATAGCCTTCAGTGAGTGCATCCACAGGAAGGACCGTGAAGGCATGTGAGAGAATATTTCCACCCCAGGCAACAATCCCTACCACTCTGCAATCTTTAGATCTTTTCCCTTTAAAACACATGTGTGGCTGTTTCAACGAGCAGCCTTAACAGGTTCAAGGAATGACCCTGATTAATCAATTGATTTCAAAGTGGTGAATGACCTAATGTCTAAGATTAAATTGGTCCCCTGCTTGAACCAGTTCCAAACTCCTGACAGTTCAGAATTGAGATGGGCCCCCAAGATTAGGAATGGTGCCCTTGCCAACCACCCCCCTCACCCTACTACAGACAATGCTTTCCCTCTTCCCTGTCTGGGAACAAACCTTACCAACTGACATAGCCCACCAAGATGTGAGTTCGTGGATCAGTAGCTGCAGCTGAGTCTCCATGGGGAGTCCAATCTGGTGTAGGGTCCTGAGCCAGAGAGGATGGAAAAGGTCCTTGGATGAGCTCTTCATGCAGCCCTGATGCTCAGGGAGGACGTGACCATCCACACCCCTCTTTTCTTTTGGTGCTAGTTCCTCATCTCTTTTAGGCAAATTCCCGGCCTCCCACTTCTAACTGAGAGGTTCTGGTGGAACTGCACATTACAGGTCCCCTTCCCAGGCATGCCAAGCAGAGAGTTTCTGTGGGAGAATCTGAATTGGAAGCAAGAGAAGAACATCATCACCTTTTTGGCAGCTGCACTGGGGAGATGTGAGCTCAGGGCTAACCTCAGGTTTTGTTCCAGTCTGACAGAAAAAGTCATGTGGGGACACAAGTAGAGGGATCAGAGGAGAAAGAGACATGTTCATTGATTGGAAAATAATTATGTGGGGCACCTGGTTGGCTCAGCGGCTTAAGCCTCTGCCTTCAGCTCAGGTCATGATCTCAGGATCCTGGGATCGAGCCCCGCATCGGGCTCTCTGCTCGGCGAGGAGCCTGCTTCTCCCCTTCTCTCTCTCTGCCTGCCTCTCTATCTATTTGTGATCTTTCTCTGTGTCAAATAAATAAATAAATCTTAAAAAAAAGAAAATAATTATGTGATGATGCATAAACCAGCTGTATTAGTTTCTTGCTGTGGCTGTAACAAATTCAGACAATGTAGTGGCTTAAAGCAACACAAATTTATTATTTTATTCTTCTGAAGATCAAAAGTCTGAAGTGGGTCTTACAGGGTAAAATCAAAGTGTTGACAGAACTGTGTTCCTTCTGGAGGCTCCAGGGGAGAATCCATTTCTAGCTTCCAGAGGCCACATGCATTTACTGTCTTGTGGCCCCTTCATCTTCAAAGTGCATCTCCCCCACCTCTGGTTCTACTGTCACATTTGGTTTTTCTGAAGTTCATGCCTTCCACTTATAAGGACCCTTGTGATTACATTGGGTCCACCCACATAATCTAGGATAATCTTCCTATTTCAAGGTCATCTGAAGGTTGACTAGCAATCTCGATTCCATCTACAACCTTAATTCCCTCTTGCCATGTCACATCACATATTCACAGATTCTGAGGATCAGGATGTGGACATCTTTGTGGGGCCATTATTCTGCCTGTCACATTAATAGATGACAATAGGACCTGAGTTACTATCCCTCAGGTTGCAGAGATACAGAAGAAGGGATATGAAGGTTAAAATGGGCTTAACCAAATAGGGTTTCCAGGGTGGAAACTATCACTTATTCACAGGTGAACCCATGCTCCAACTGATCACATTTTTCCTCTTCACGTGCACATTCTAAAATGTGCAGGCTTGTCATTCAGTTCCCCAGGATGTAGAATCTTTCACAGTCATACTCATTTCAAAGACCAGAACACTTTTAGAATCTTTCACAGTCATACTCATTTCAAAGACCAGAACCTGTTAAGCCTCTTATTTATTAGAACCTCAAAACTTCATGATTCCTCATTCTACTGTGAAGTTTTGCAGCCAGGCCTGAAATTCCCTTGTGACCCTGAGATGTCCTTGCTCTGGGCCTAGTGCTTGCTTACAACTTCCTTACTAGCTATTTAGGCTTCATTTCCCTCCAGACAGTGAGTGTTCTGCCTGTTCTAAGTGGAACCACATGCAAGCAAACCTGGGTCCTATAAAATTAAAGGTTGAGTGTGTCCCCTTTCCTTCTGTTTCATGTTACTATTGTGTCATCAGTCCCCTGTTTGTTCCTTACGGGTTCATCTTGCTTCGAACACAGTTTTCAAAATCTTCTATTTTCTAGTTCTTTATATGCAAGTTTTGTTCATTAGAAGAGCTCTTCCTGATACTGTTAAGATTTTTGCACTCTTTTGTATTTGTTCTTGGTTACATGTTTTTCCTCTTACATTGTGTGTGTGAACCTCTTACAGGGTTTTTTATTTTTTTGCCTCCTGAGTAGCTGGATGAATTGATGGCAGAGGATAGCAGCTTTCCCAGCTCTCCCCAGCCCACCCCCATTAGCTAGCAGGCACTCGACACAAAGCATTAAAAGAAAGTAGGGACTTACTGAATGCAGAGGATGCTTGATGCACATCATGGTTAATGTCCTTTGAGTGCTTACACCAGGTACCATGGTAAGTGCTTTATGTGTACTATTTCTTTTAAAGTTTCAACAACATTAAGCAGTATTAACCTCATTCTATAGACAAGAAAACTGAGGCACAAAGAGTCTACATAATTTGCAGGATGTCAGAGAGTTTTAAAGTGACATGACTAAGATACAAATTCAGGCATCCTCTCATGTGCTTAACTGTCTTCTCTTCCCCCAATAAAAGAGAAGATGGGAGAGGCACCCATCATCCATGCCACATATGCCCTGTTCCTAGTAGGATGCCCTGAGGTCAAGATGCTCTTCCTGGGGGTGGATGAGTTTGAGATTCTTGGCGTGTTAGTGATCATTCTTGGTCTATGGCTTGCCTTGAGCTGGATCCTTGCTAGGGGTGTCTGTTTTGGAGAGTCAGGAGGTCATTTGATCTTCTAGAATCATCTGCACAAGCAGGGGCTTAGTGTCAAGGAATCCACAGCTGATCCTCTGGGCTGGTCTTCTTATGGAATTTCCCCTATCCATCAGACTCTTTGCTGGCCTATCTCTCCCATTAGAGGTAGGAGCTTGGTTCTCATAGCTTATTTACTTTAAAAATCTACTCATCATTTGTGGAAACCAAATAGTTATTGACTTGACATTTTTATCTTGCTAGGGGGGATTCATTAATATCTGTATTAGTTCCTACAGCTGTTGCAGCAAATAACCATAAAGTGGGTGGCTTAAAACAACAGAAATTTATTCTCACTGTTTCGGTGGCTAAACGTCCAAAGCTAAAGTGTCAGCAGGGTTGGCTCATTCAGAGGTTCTGAGGGAGGATTTCTTCCATGCCTTCTCCTCATTGCTTGGGGTTGCTGGCACTCCTTGGTGTTCCTTGGCTTATAGACACATCACTCCAGTTTCTGCCATCACTGTGTCATGATCCTCTTTCCTCTATGGCTCTGTGTCTTCACAGGGCCTTCTTATAAGGACTCTGGTCACTGGACTTAGGACCCATTGTGATCCAGTATGACCTCATCTTAACTAATTGTATCTGTGAAGACCTTATTTTCAAATAAGGTCACTAAAGGAAAAACTTTCTCTATTCACATCGCTCTGACACCAAATGTTTCCACACCAAGCAATTTTCTAATTCTCTGGGGACACCAACTGAGTGTCCTACAATTTGATTTCTTTTAACACTAACAACCTGGAGTTAGTGCAGACCCTATATGTTAAGGGCTCAGTCCCATAAGATTCCCCTCTTCCCTACTTCAGAAGCCATTTGTAAGTCTGTGCCCCCTATATCTGACCAATTGACTATACATCAGGGGTTCCCACAACCCCCTCCTTGGATTCAGTTGTTGGAGGACATTATTAAGAGGATGTGACCATTGGTTGACCCTCAGGCTGGACTTGTGTAATCAGAGGCTCCTTACCCCCTCCTCTGTCCTTGGAATGTACACTTTGCCTATGATGCCCACAGTGGAAGCTGTTCCAAAGACATAGCCTTGAGAGAAGGTGTTGTTGAGACCCTCTGGACTGAGTACATGACTGAACCCAATTAAGGCCTCTGCATAAACATTTAAGATTCTGTTATGTAGTGTGGAGCTTCACTCCTCTTGTGGATGCCCAAGACAAATCTTATAAGTAAGTTCACTTGCTTAATAAAACTGCCACCCACCAATCTGGAGTGGTCTGCCTCTGCCTTTGGTCCTCCTTGCCCTCCAGGTGGCAGGGCTAATTTGCTAACTAATCAATAATTTGCTGGAATGGCTCTCAGAACTCAGAAAAACACTTTACTTACTATTCCTGGTTTATTATAAAGGCTATAACTCAGGAACAGCTCGATGAAAGAGATGCAGAGGGTGAGGTATGAGGAAGGGGCTCAGAGCCGCCATGCTATCTCCTCAAACTCCACTCCCGGCACCTCTAGGAGTTCTCCAACCCAGAAACTCTCCAAATCCCTCTGTCTATGGTTTTTAAAGAGGTTCCATTATACAGGCATAATTGAGCAAATTATTGGCCATTGGCAATTGAACTCAGTCTCAGGCCCTCTCCTCTTCCTAGAGGTCTGGGGGGAGATGGGGCATTTGGCTTGAAAGTTCCAGCCCTCTAATGACATGGCTGGTTCCTCTGGCAAGCAGCCCCCATTTTGAGGCTATCTTGGGACCCATTGAGTCATCTCCTCAGCATAAGCTCGGATATGGTTGAAAGGTGCTTATTGTGAATAACAAGACACTCCTTTCGCCCCCTCACTCAGAAAGCTCCAGAGGTTTTAGGAACTCTGTGTCAAGAACATGGAACAAAGACCAAATATATAATTCTTATTATATCACAACATCATTGTCTGTTCTGAGGTTTCAGGAGGATATGAATTTTAAGGGGGGGATGTTATTTAACCTAGTACAACATCAAGACAAAACAGTCTTTAGACAATGACTAATAAAAAATTGTTACTCATGTTTTCCTATTGTACTCCATTAATAAACCATGTTCCAGAGTGAAATAATCACAAAGAACAGTAAAAGTTCCCTAAACATCCCTCTAAAAAGTCCCATATGTTGTTTCCTGGACAAGTTTACCATCTTCTTCTACTGCCCCATTCTCTTCTTGGGATTATTTGTAAGGAGACAGTTACATTAAAAAAATCATTTAATAAAAATATATTTCCTCTCACAATCTCTATCCAAGGGACTATAATTTGTCCAACCCCTCTTTCCCTGCTGCCTTTTTGAAATCTAATACAGACAAGTGACTACATTATGACCCTTTCTCTAAGTTGTCCTATTGCTAACATGATCTGGCCCTTTCTCCTAAGATTATATTATTTCTGCATCACTAACTAGTGTTTCCTTACTGTTCAGAATTAGAATCAGAAAAAATATTTCTTCTCTACCTTTTTAGATAGAAAATTATTAGCAAGGAGAGTCAAGAACTAGGCAAAGAAATTTGTATCAAAAACCTCAAAAGTGTTCGCATCCTTTGATCTAGAAATCCCAATTTAAAAATGTACCTTAACAAAACATATGGCCACAAAACAACTCATGGCTAATATGGACTATTAGCTGTGACAATGCTCTTAAGAGCATTGTTTAAAAGGGCAAAATATTGGAAACTATACATAAATAATAATAGGAGTTTTTTTTATCACTATATTTCTTTGTTCTTTCATGAAGTGGCTGTGATACAGATAGTAAAATGTTGAAGGAGAGTATTTATTAGTGATGTCCATAAAGTTGCTTAAGTTTAAAAGTAGATTAAAAAACCATATGACAGTGTGATCCTATTTTTAAATAAAACTGAAGAAAGACATATTTGTACAGATAAAGTGTGAGATGATGCAGATCACAAGCTTAGCATGATTACCTCTGGGTAGAGTGATCAAGGATCATTTTGTTTTAATCTTTTGGCTTGCTCATGTTTTCTCTGATGAACTGTTACACTGTTGGTGGGAATGCAAGTTGGTGCAGCCACTTTGGAAATTCCTTAAGAAATGGAGATTCCTTAAGAAATTAAAAATAGAGCTTCCCTATGATCCTGCAATTGCACTACTGGGTATTTACCCCAAAATAGAGGTGTAGTGAAAAGAAGGGCCACCTGTACTCCAACGTTCATAGCAACAATGGCCACAGTTGCCAAACTGTGGAAAGAGCCAAGATGCCCTTCAACAGATGAATGGATAGAGAAGATGTGGTCCATATATACTATGGAGTACTATGCCTCCATCAGAAAGGATGAACAGCCAACTTTTGTATCAACATGGATGGGACTGGAAGAGATTATGCTGAGTGAAATAAGTAAAGCAGAGAGATTCAATTATCATATGGTTTCGCTTATTTGTGGAGCATAGGGAATATCACAGAGGACATGGGGAGATGGAGAGGAGAAGGGAGTTGGGGGAAATTGGAGGGGGAGACAAACCATGAGAGACTGTGGACTCTGAGGAACTAACTGAAGGTTTTGGAGGGGAGGGGGATGGGAGGTTGTGTGAGCCTAGTGGTGGGTATTAAGGGGGGGATGTATTGCAAGAAGCACTGGCCGCTGCCTACGGCTCGGGTCATGATCCCAGGGTTGTGGGATCGAGCCTCGCATCGGGCTCTCTGCTCTGCGGACAGCCTGCTTCCTCCTCTCTCTCTCTGCCTCTCTGCCTACTTGTGATCTCTGTCTATCAAATAAATAAATAAGATCTTTAAAAAAAAAAAAAAGAAAAGAAAAAGAAGCACCGGGTGCAGTGTATAAACAATGAATTCTGGAACACTGAAAAGAAATAAAAAAAAAAAGAATGAATACAAAATTCTGAAAACTCCAAGTCTCTATGACTAAAAACAAAAGATGGGTGCAGCTCCTTCCTTCTCTGACTCCTTGCCTGAGGCTGCCTCTCTTTCTCACCCTGCACCAGTCCAAATGCAGACTCAGCACTTGCCCTCAGAAAGCAATCTGCACTTTGCTGAAGTCCTCACAGGGGCAAGAGAGGGGGGGGGGCTTTACACTGCACATCCCATGGCAAACCAGTTAAACCTTCTTCTTAGAAATTTCTCTTCACCTCCATTCTTGCTTCATTGGCACTCCCTCCTCCTTCCCTCCTCACTTCAGATTTCTCTCCCTTCTAATATACAGAACAATTCAGCCTGGGACCATAACCCCAAACTCGAACACTGAGTGGACTGCCTTCATCTGAATCAAAACTCTACCGTTTACAGCAACCCTGAGCAAATTACTTAATCTCTCTCAGCCTCAATTTCTTCATCTGTAAAATGGGGATGATAGGATGTTGGTGTGAGGGTTAAGTGAAGTAAGTGATACAAAGTGGTTCATAGTGATTTCCACCGAAAAAGCATTCATAAACACCAGCTTTCACAGAGCTTCATTCTTCCCTCTCTTAGGTCCCCGACACCAATCCTTCTTATGTGATTTTTTTTTTTTTTTGTCTCTGAGTCTCAGCAGAGAGTCCAAAGGTTGAGAACTGAACAACTGGTGCCAGGAGTCTTATAATCTAAGTGGGGGAACCAAAGCACTTGTGTAAGATAGGACGACTAAGATAGGATGACAAATTGTGAAGCTGTTTTTGTCAGCATAGCTCTTTACTACCTCTATGTAAGGAGAGGTTGAGATGTGGGAGAGGTGTTAGAGGGGATGCTTGGAGAATGCACCTCAGCTGAGAGGCTTCTCCTACACACTCAGAGTGGGGGATGAGATGCTTCCTCCTCACCTCAGATCATGTAAGAGGAGGTTCAAGTGCACCATTTAGTAACATGGCATGTGTCTCCTAAAACTAGGGAAATAGGATCTGGACTTTGACTTGTGTTTAAAGAGTCTAAAGGCAACAGGCTGGGTCATGGGTTGCAAGAACCAGTATTGATATCCATACTACCCAAAGCAATCTACACATTTAATGCAATCCCTATCAAAATACCAACAACATATTTTCTTAGAACCAGAACAGATAACCCTAACATCTATATGGAACCCCAAAAAACCCTGCATAGCCAAAACAATCTTGAAAAAGAACAAAGCTGGAGGTACCACAATCCCAGATTTCAAGATATAGTATAGTACAAAGCTGTAGTAATTAAAACAGTATGGCACTGGCACAGCAATAGACACACAGATCAATGCAACAGAATAGAGAGACCAGAAATACTTTGATGACCAATTAATCTATAACAAAAAAGGTAAGCATATGCAATGGGAAAAAGACAGTCTCTTCAACAATGGTGTAGGGAAAACTGGACAGCTACATGCAAAAGAAGGAAATGTACCACTTTCTTATACCATATGTAAAAATAAATTCAAAATAAAGATCTAAATAGGAGACCAGAAACCATAAAAGTTCTAGAAGAGACCATAAGCAATAATTTCTTTGTCATTAGCTGTAGAAACATTTCTCTAACTATGTCTCCTCAGGCAAAGGAAACAAAAGCAAAATTAAAATAAAAAAATAAAATAAAAATAAAAAGCTTTTACATAGTGAAAAAAAACCACCAACAAAACTAAAGACGACCTACTGAATGGGAGAAAATATTTGCTAATGATATGTCTGATAAGGTGCTAATATCCACAATATATACAGAACTTATGCAACACAACTTCCCCACCAAAAAACAAAACAAAACAAAACAACAAACAAGCAAACAACAACAACAAAACTCCAAAAAATCCAATTTAAATGGACAGGACCTGAAAGACATTTTTCCAAAGAAGGATATAGATTGCCAAAAGATGCATAAAAAGTTGCTCAACATCATAATTATCAAATTTAATTTGCAAAAATGCAAATTAAATAAATAATGAGATATCATCTTATACCTGTCAATGGCAAACATAAAAAACACAAGAAATAACAAGTGTTGGTGAGGGTGTGGAGAATAAGGAACACTTGTGCACTGTTGGTGAGAATGCAAACTGGTGTAGCCACTGTAGAGAATAATATAGAGGTTCTCAAAGAGTTAAAAATAGAATTACCATGTGATTCAGTAATTCCAGTACTGGGTATTTACCCAAAGAAAATGAAAACACTCATTTGAAAAGATACATGTACCCCTATGTTTATTGTAGTGTTATTTGCAATACCCAAGATATGGAAGCAACACAAGTGTCCATCCATAGAGGAACAGATAAAGAAGATGTGGCATACATAACACACTCACACATACACAGGAATATTACTCATCTATAAAAAGGAATGAAATTTTGCCATTTGCAACATGGATGGATCTGGAGGGAATAATATTAAGTGAAATAAGTCAGTCAGCAAAAGACAAATACTATATGATTTCACTTATATGTGGAATTTAAGATACAAAACAAAGGATCAAAGGGAAAAAGAGACAAACAAAAAATATAGACTCAAATACAGAGAACAAATTGGTGGTTGCAAGAGGGGAGGTGGGTGGGGGGATGGGTAAAATAAACGAAATTAAGAGTACATTTATCTTGATGAGCACTGAGAAGTTTATAGAATCATTGAATCATATTGTATACCTGAAACTATTTTAACACTGTATGTTAATTATACTTAAATAATAATAATAAAAAGACTTGTTCGACAATGATAAATGAATGAAGCTTGCCTGGGAAAAATCAGGAAAAAAAATCTGGTCTTTCCTAAGTGAAATCAAGTAGAGCAGAGTTGAGATTAGCAGTTATTATCTATCTATAGGAGGAAATGAGATTTTTTTTTTGCTTCAATTTTAGACTTGGAAATTTATCATGGTGAGGTCATCTTATCCATCAACCTGCTACCCACTAGGGTCATCCATCAAAGGGAACTGCCAGTCTTCCTCTTAAAATTCTCTGGAACCTCCCACCTTCATCCCTCAGCTCTATGGCTACATAACCTCAGAGCCCACAGATCTTACTCACCATGACCCAGATGTTATCAAGTCTCAGCAGCCTGCAAAGGAACATTCACATTAGCCCATCATTGCTATTCTGGCCTTCATTTACTCACACAACATCTCTTATCCATTCTGTAAAAACATTGTTGCTCCAATATCTGGAAGATCCTGAAGAGGAGAATCATAAACCTACCTGTGGCCACAGTCACCACTCACTGCCAGCCAAGTTGACTTTGCTCTGGTTCCCCCTGGGGACCTGGGCAATGTCTGATGCCTGTAAGCCATGTAGGAGCCCCGTTAATGCCAATGTTAATAAATTAGGAGACTGGCCTGGCATGAGATCTCTGGATGCTTCCCAAATTTCCATTTTGGTGTTCTACACAGAGATGGCCCACTCCCACCTGCTGAACAGAGATTGATTGAATCTAATCAGGTTAATCTTGTTCCCTTTTGGCAAATACTTAGTTGTCCCTCATCCCTTGCAATAAAATTGATCATGTAACCCCATTCAGGACAATGAGATTTTGTTGGAAGAAGTCATCGAGAGGGCAAGGTTGTGACTGCCAGTTGACCTTTGGGCTGGACCCTGGCAGTTGGAAGTTCCTCACCCGCTCTCTTGTCCTTGGCATTTACATTCCACTCACCATTCCCATACTAGGAGCTGTTCCAAGGACACAGCCTTGAGGAAGTAAGTTGTTGAGACCATTTGAACTAAATATGTGATTTTATAAACTTTTAAGACTCTGGTGGGCAGGAATTTACTTGTCCTTGTGGCTGCCCAAGGCAAGCTCATATGTAAGTTTTCTTGCTTATTAAACCTACCATCTACAAAAGGGGTGGGGATGGGCAGGAAGAAAGTAAGTTAAAAAAAAAAAAAAAAGGTGAGCAGCTGTAGCTGGTGCTGCCCCCTTGTGGTGGGCAGGAGAGTGGCCCACAATGGTGGCAAGTTATAGTTTCAGCAGGTTGGGGTCCAGGGATAGGTTTTCTGGGAACCAGATGTGGACCCTTTGGAAGACAGCTAGCATCATGTCATCTTAATTCTGTCCAGGGGCCTTCCCGGAAGGGTTCCGGGACCCCAGCAGAAGGGTGGTGTATTAGTTTCCTATTGCTGCTGTAACAAATGACCACAAAATTAGTAGCTTAAAACAACACAAATTTTTTTTCTAGTTCCAGAGGTCAGAAGTCTAAAATAGGTCTGTAGGACTGGCTTCCTTCTACAGGCTCCAGGGGGAGAATTTATTTTCTTGTTTGTTCCAGTTGCTAGGGGCCACCTTCATCCGTGGCTTATGGACCCGTTTCTCTGCATTCGAAGTCAACAACATAGCATCTTTTCTCCTCTCTGACCTCTGCTTTTGTTCCCACATCTTCTCTCTGACTGTGACCCTCTTGTATCCCTCTTGTAAAGACTCTTTTGATAATACCAGCCCCACTCAAATAAGTCTGAGATGATCTATCTCAAAATCTTCCCTTAATCCTTACCTTAATCACACTATATAAGGGAACATGGTCACAGTGCAGGGAGAGTTGGATGCGGACGTCTTTGGGGAGCTATTAGTATGCTACATGCGGACTGTTGGAAACTAGTCCAGGGTTGAGGTTCAATAGGCCTCCTGGTGGAAAGGCACTGCCTAAAACCAAAGGTGGAACCCACAGAAATGTCCCAGAAAGAAAAGGGGGGAGGGGGACAGCCCTGGCTGATAAGTGTACCTCGGTCACTCTGAGGGCACAGAACTCATGACAACAGTAAGACATACAAAGTGCCCCTTTTCTCTCATCTGCTATCCCCTTAGACATGTTTCTGGGAGGGCAAAATTTTATCTGGCAAATAGCAGAAGAGGTGCACTAGATAGTGGGTTAAAATTATGGAAACAAGGGCGCCTGAGTGGCTCAGTTGGTTAAGCTACTGCCTTTGACTCAGGTCATGATCCTGGAGTCCTGGAATCCAGTCATGCATCAAGCTTCCAGCTCCTTGGGGAGTCTGGTTCTCCCTCTGACCTTCTCCCCTCTCATGGTCTCTCTTTTTCTCAAATAAATAAATAAAAATTTTAAAAAAAATTATGGAAACAAAATGATGTTGTGATCAAAAAAGCCTGGAGGGCGCCTGGGTGGCTCAGTGGGTTAAAGCTTCTGCCTTTGGCTCAGGTCATTATCTCAAGGTCCTGGAATCAAGCCCCGCATCGGGCTCTCTGCTCAGTGGGGAGCCTGCTTCCCCCTCTCCCTCTGCCTGCCTCTCTGCCTACTTGTGATCTCTGTCTGTCAAATAGATAAATAAAATCTTAAAAAAAAAAAAAAACCTGGAAAATGATGGGGCCTATTTGAGATTTTGCCATGATGTAGAAGAGAATGAATCAGAGTACATAGATCCTGAGACAACTGAGGGAGATGAAAGGAAGTTGGTTTCTGCTTAATACACTTTCAACTCCCCTGGTTTAATAAACAGAATATGTCTGTATATATGAATTCCATCATTGGCCCAGGAGCCGCTTGAAGGCAAGAATTGGCTCCTTCATCCTTCTTCCCTCCAAATCTCTATACTAGGTCCACCTGCCATAAATTGTGGCCCTTGGGAGATGGTCAGGAACCATATGCTACTGGGAGACACACCCCAAGTCCATTTGTTTTCCACTTCTTTTTCCCAGTGATATCGAGACCGCTTAGTTTCATGAGGAATTTATGCCCTCAGAAGCCACTAAGTGAAATGATGGAGACATTCACCCACAGCACACACAAGGAAGAGAGAGAAGGAGTCTCAGAATCCAGAATAAACATGGACCTGGTTGCTGACATCAGCTCCCACTTGGACTTACCCTGTCAGAAATCGTCTACATCGTGAGTGGTTAGTGAGCCATTCCAGCTTGTCACCAGTGGGCAGAATACTGACACCTTGAATTAATTCATGTGATGAACCAAGAGGCACATATATTCACACCTCTGCAGTTCATCTGTATTTGTTCCCATTGAGGAAGTTGCTGTCAGGAGCTTTGGGAGGCTGGCAGGTTAATGGTGAAGAGCGCAGAGCCTGCAGCCAGACTCACCTGGATGGGAATTCTGGTTTTCCCACTTAATACCTGTGCAACCTTGGGCAAGTTAACACTGGCTGGAGCCTCCATCCCCTCTTCTGTTAAATGGGGAAATAAGAAAATCCACATAAACATTTAGTATAGTGCTTGGCACACAGCCAGTACTCAAAATACATTAAGTCTTTCTGGCTACTGTATATTACGTCATAGTAGAGACATAGTAGGCACTCAATAAATAATGATTGGATGAATTATTAAGTAAAGGTGACTTTTTAAAAAGATTTATTTATTTATTTGAGGTGGAGGGAGACTGTGCACAAAGAGGCAGAGGGGGAGGGAGAGAAGCAGACTCTGCTAATCACAGAGACCCATGTAGGGGCTCAGTCTCATAACCCTGAGATCATGACCTGAGCCAAAATCAAGAGCTGGATGCTTAACTGATTGGACTGCCCAGGTGCCTCTGTAAAGATGGCCTTTTTTTTTCCCCTTAAGATTTTATTTATTTGACACAGAGAGAGCACAAGTAGGAGAAGCATCAGGCAGAGGGAGAGGGAGAAACAGGCTCCCCACTGAGCAAGGAGCCCGACACAGGGCTGGTTCCCAGGACCCTGGGATCATGACCTGAGCCAAAGGCAGCCGCTTAATGACTGAGCCAACCAGGTGGCCCTAAAGATGACTTTCTAACTGTACTCCTCCCCCTGTTTAAAATCCTTACAAGGCATCTTACTTTACAGGTTATCATGGGGTAGAGAAGGTATTTGTGGGTTCCATGGTCACCTCTGGCTTCACAGTCAGTGTGGCCTGCCTGCTTCCGGGTGAAGGTGGAAGAGGAAGGAGAGGGGGGCTCCTAGGAGGGTGGGGGGCAAATTAGGTCTTTTCCCTCAGGGCCAGATTTCCATCCCTCCCTGCTTGCCGCAGGTTCCACACTCAGGGCCCAGCCCACCAACCCTCCTTCATCAGTCCTCTTCCCTGGAACACAATGGATGGAGGAGCTTCAACTCTTGGCTCTGCCTGCCCCACCCCCACCCCAAAACAGGGAAATAGCAGCAGTGATGCCTAAAGGTACAAGAAGATGGTGGCCATCTGTTTTTTGTTGCAGTACTGCAATCATGATTTCCCTTCTCTGGGCCTCAGTTTCTCCATCTGACAAATAAGATGGTGGGATTATATTGTCTCTTCTGACTTTACCCTGCTCTGCTATGATTCTAGGATTTGGCTTCCAAGCCCTCCCTGCAGGAAGGCATGTCCTACCTTCTCTGGATTCCTTAGTGCTTTGCTGGTCATCTATGCTAGCCTTTACTAAGGGCATGAGCTATAATTGTCCCTCTGTCTCTCCCTGCCCTACTGTTATAGACTGAATTGTGTTCCCTCCCCCCAAATTCCCATGTTGATGCCCTAGTCCTCAGTGTGAATGCATTTAGTGACAGGGCCTTTAGGGAGGTAATTAAAGTTAAACGAAGTCATAGGTTAGGACCCTAATTTCATAATATTGGTGTTTTTTATAAAAAGAGGAAGAGACTGCTTTGCACTCATAGAGAGAGAGCTGCCATGGGAACCTAAGGAAAGCTCTCACCAGAAACCAGCCCTGCATGGCCCTTTCCCATCTCCAGAACTGTGGCAAAATAAATGTTTATTATTTAAGGCGCCAAGTCTATGGGATTCTGTCGTGGCAGCCGGAGCAGATTGTACCTGCTTTCCCAGTCTGCCTGCTTGTAGAAGGTAGGGACTGCATTCAGTCCATTTCGGGTGTTCCCAGGTACATGCATGCATATACACACATCACACATCTTCCTCCCTGCAGATTATTTTGTTGAGTGAATGAAAGACAATACAACCTGAAGACGGATTTTGGTAAAATATACAAAGAAATAATTAGCCTTCAGCCAAGACACTTGAGAGACTAAACTGTAACTTGCAGTTGGGTCTGTAAACCCAGCTGTGAACGTGATGGTAGGAGTGTGGGGGAACCGGGAATGAAACCAGAGGGCCAGTGTTCAAGCCCTGATCTTCTTACTAGTTGGGGACCTTGCAGCAAGGTCCTCAACTGCCCCAATCTCAGTCTTCTCCGCTGTGAAGCGGACATAACACCACCTGTCTCCAGGTAGGTATTAAATGGTGTGTGACACCACCGTGGGCTCGCACACAGGGCTGCCCCACTAATGAACGCTATCTTATATTCGTAGTATTCGTGGTTCCTATTCCTTCAATTATTTAACGCATATTTGCTGAGCATCTACCAGCGGTCTGAGAGTCTGCTTGACACTGGGCATACAGCTGTGAGCTTCTGGACTCAAGTCCTGCCTTCAGGGAGAGCTCAGCGCTGATGACCTGGGCGTTAAGCCTCTATACAAGATCCCATTCAGTCCTTCAACAACCGAGGGCCTAGAAGGGATCACTGCCCCCCCCCCACCCTCCGAGGTGCAGAGAAACAGGCCGGAGCAGGCGCAGCTCCCACTTGGGGTCACAGAGCCAGGGGAAGAATCCTTGAAGAGTTCAGGTGCTCGGGCCCAGGAAGGGCTGGCGCGGGCAAAGGGATGCGGGCCCTGCTGCCCCCTCTGCTCCCTGCTGACCTGGGCGGGGAAGAGCGCCCGGCGTCGCGTGGCCCACGCTGCACACCCGAGGCCCCGGGCCCGCGAACACAGGGCCAGCGGGCGGCTGCGGGGAGCCGGACGAGCACGTCTCTGCGGTAAACAAGGCGCCGGACATGCTCCGGGGTGAACTTGGCCGATTTAGACACTCAGTCCTAATTGAGGCGAGCTCGGGCCCGGCACCCGCGCGGGCTAGATGTGCCTCCGCGTCGCCCGGCCCAATTGCTCCCACTTATCCCGGCATCGCCGGCCCGGTGGGGTGCGCGCCGCCAGGAAGCGCCTCCGTCAGCCAGCGGAGCTGCGGGGCTGCTGGATCGATGGCGCCCCCGCCCCCGCCCCCGCCCGCGATCAATCGGCCGCCTCCCCTCCCCCCACCGCACCGCCGCCCAGCGGCCGCTGCGCTCCTCTGACTGCTCGTTGCGTCTCCAGGGACGGAACCTCGGCTGGCCTCGCAGCCTCCCCGGGCGCGCCCGTCGGGCAGAGGCCGAGCGGTGCCCCTGCGCCCAGGCCAGCTCTGCCGGGCTCTACGGCAGCCCCCGGGCTGCGGGGCTGAGGGGCTGCGGGGTGGGCCAGAGGACAGGGCTTCGACAACCGGGGGCCGCCCGCGCGGTCCCTGCCCGGTCCCCTCCTTTACCTAGTATTCGCGCATCCGGGGCCCGATCACTTGTGTCCCTCACTTCTCTGCGTCTTTCTCTTTCCCACCTCTCATCTCACTTCTCTCTCATCTTTATGCACGCCCCCCGCTTCTTATCCATCTTCTAGCCCTCCCTTTGTTTTTTTTTTTTCTCCGCCACCTTCCCGCACCCTCTTCCCCTCCTCCTCCCCTTCCTTCTTCTGCTTTTTCCATTTGCTTGTTGAGGTCCGTTCCATAACCCATGGCGGCCACTCCCTTCTGTCCACTGGTCTCTCTCTTTGTTACTGTCGGCTGGCTCTGGCTCTCCTGCAGATACATTTCTGAGCTTCACTCTGCCCGTCCCCATCAACCCCCCGCATCTCATTTTAATACTGCCTGATTGATTCCAAGGCTGTAGCCAGCCCCCCAGGCAGGTGCCGGTCCCAGGCACTGGGTAATTGCTTACTAGAGGGTGGAAAGACCCTCTCAACCCTTCAAGTAGAATCAGGATAATGTCAGCAGAATTAAACTCGGGCCCACTAATTACCCCCTCAGCTCACTATTAATGTTTTCATTTGAGCTCATGTTGAATGAGGCTTTGTCAGAGAAAATCAGCAGCACCCTTCTGCTCACAGCCCGAGAAATCAAAGAACCAAATGACAGGAGAGTTTGTTGTTGTTGTTGTTTTTAGAGCCCCCACACCTTTGACAAATTACCGCATGGCTGTCTTCCCCCCCTCCCCAATTCTCTTTCTTCATAAGCTTATAAAATGAGGTCTTCCAAGGTTCAGAATGGGTACCAAAATGGGTACTCTCCTGTCGGCTCCCATCAGAAAAACAAGCGTCTGTTACAATGGGGTTTTCTTCTTGCATTAATTCAGAAAGTTAAGTCCTCAGCTCCTAATATGTCTACTTTTAAAACCTGAAAGCACTAAGCTGAAGCTGCCTTTCTCTTGCTCCAGGAGAGGAGTGGCTGCAGGCCCTCCCAGCCTTGCTGATATCCGCGCCATTACCTTAAAAGCTTTCAGATTCAAAGAAGGAAGGACGATTCAGATTAACCTGCAGAGTCTTCTCCTGGGTTCTGCCCACCTGTGCCCACAGCTTCCTCATCCTGCTCCAGGTTATTTCTGACTTCGTTGAAAAATTAGCCAAAAAAGGGAAAGAGCCACAATATTAGTGGTTAAAAAATATAGTTAAAAATAAGAAATGCAGTAGGTGAACTTCCCAGCCATCACCCTGTTCCACTCCACCATGTCCCCCCTAGTTCTAGCTGGACTTCAGGGGCTCCTGTGAGGATGGGAGCAGTGAGCCAAAAGGACGTTGCCTCACTTTTGCAAAAGAGCCTCAAAATTAGACTTTCGATATCATCTACTGATAGAGTCCGCTGTAAATTCATGTGGTAACTCAGTGTGAATTGCAGAAAGGCCTCTCTTCCACACGACGTTTTACTGCCAGCTGTTAGAAAATTGTCACGAACACCATACAAATCAACAGTAGCTCTGAGGAGAATTGTGTCCTCAGTGGCCCCGTTCCCAGTCAGAGGCCCAGGAGCTGCACTGGGAAAGCACACTCGTCCCTCGGGAGGAAATGTGTGCACCGTTAATGGAGCACACAGCTGGCAGTGCTCTGTGAATTAATGTTTTGAATCAGCTCTGTATTTATCTTGCGATTAACATCATTATACTATATTAGTTCTTTGTGTGAAAACATTTGCTTGTTGGAAGTATACATGAAGAATATCTCATTATTTTCATAACTGTCTTTTGGCATTTATTCCTTCAGCTCAATATACCAGAACTCTCACAAATGGACTTAACCTGACCTCTTCTGGCCTCTCAGGGGTCCTGGGAGCCTGTCCTTATTTTGGAGAAGCCCAGCTTCCATCTCCTCCCAGTATTTTGGCTGGAAAGCCATGTTTTCCCAAATCTTAGTCCAGTAAATTCTGGCTGGGGTAGGTCTGGACTATTTGGCCAACCGGAACATAGGATTCACCTTGAGAGGGCATGTGACTGAATTTTTCCACTGAGATAGAATTTCAGAACTTTGTTTTAGAATGCTAGGAAAGGGGCACCTGGGTGGCTCAGTGGGTTAAGCCTCTGCCTTCAGCTCAGGTCATGATCTCAGGGTCCTGGGATCGAGCCCCGCGTTGGGCTCTCTCCTCAGTGGGAAGCCTGCTTCTCTCTCTCTGCCTGCCTTTCTGCCTACCTGTGATCTCTATGTTAAATAAATAAATAAAATAAAATAAAAAAAGGTTTAGAATGCTAGGAAAGACTCTCCACTGTGTTCTTCTCCCCTGGGGACTAAGGCCTTGGGTTCCTGGCAGCCATTTTGCTACCATGAAGTGAAAGCCAGGCTGAGAATAGATCCAACACAGAAGATCAGGGGTTGGAGGGGGAGAGGTATCAGTCATTCCTGCTGTGCATTTAAGCTGAAGAATTCTTCTTCTAGCCTGAATGAGAGTGCAGGAAGGGGATTTGGAAGTCAGAGTTCAATGCTTCAGTTTACAAAAGGGGAAACCAAGGCCTAAAGACCAGGAAACTGGAATGAATCAGAACCAGTCTGAGAATCCAGTACTCTTATTCCTTTGTGCATAGGAAGTCTGGCCTAATGGCCATGGTGGAGAAAAACTAAACATGGAAATTCAGATTTTAAATTAAACTAAACTCATTAGACTATTATTATTATTATCATTACTATTATTTTGAGCAGCTCTTACATTCATATGGAGCCAGGCTCTGTGCTAGGCAGTGTGGGTGCAAAAATAGACTCAGATATAGGAATTCCTGGGCTTCTGGAAAGCGTTTGCAGGTTGTACACTGCCCAGTGCTAGGAGCATCATTAGCCATGTCGTGCGGTGCACAACAATAGGGCAGCTCTGGGGGGCCTAATAAATAGTCATTCCTGAATGTTGTCAACCCCACGTGCGGGGATGCAGAGGAAAGTGAGAGCATGCCGTGCCCTCTAGGAGTTCGCTCTGTCATA
>ML106123.1:18712-32265 GCA_003697995.1 Taxidea taxus jeffersonii | reverse complement strand
TTTTCTAGAGTTTGAATGTTTTGTGCTATTATTTTTAAATCAGAAAGCAGACTTTTTTCGATGTAAAAGTAAAGATTAGCAACAGTAAGACAGTAACAACAACAAAGGCATACATTTCAGGGCTCAGGGTGTCCCTCTGCTCCTCTCCATGGAACCCTGACTACATTTTGAAATGAGGCCTCTGGGAGAAATGGGAAAAAAGATACAGGATGTAGGTCATGTACTTTATGGTTGGGGCCTCAGATTGGTCTCTGGAAAACCACGTGTTGATTCCAAGGTGAATATTTCAGCAGAGCATCAGCAGCATGCCTGTAGATGCTGGGTTTGCAGAGAACCTATGGTTCGTTCCAGAAGCAAGGCTCAGCCTTAGTTACTTCCCCCCATATTTCTCTTTGCAACAGGTAACAATCACCAAGAATGCACATGTTGTCAAACAAAGTCAGGTTGATTAATTTGCTGCAGCAAGGGAGAACATACCCCAAAAGTGGGCATCTCAGATGGAAGGAATGGGGAAGGGCTTTTTATGATTTGGACTCATATTGAATAATTATGAGGAGGGGCTTGGAAAATGAGGTCTTCTCTGGATTGCATGCCAACACGAAGTAGGGGCCATTTAGAAATTGGGTATCTCAGCAATAGGCAGGAGGAAAGAAGCAGAGCTGGGGAAGGCATTGGCAAGACCGTCACTAAAAATGGAGAGGAGGCTGCCAAGTAGTCACTTGGCAGCATGGTGTGGCCTTGGGGGAAACACTGATTTTGTCGGCCTTGCCATGGGGCCTGTCTTCATCTGATGATGTGCAGGGCTGGTTTTCATGGTCTTACTCCCTGGGCCCCAGAGTTAGCTGTCATTCCTGGAGAGGGGTGCTTGGAGTTGGGGTCTGATGGAGCCAGCTCTGTGCATAGGCCTGTCTTAGGTGGGTGAGGATGGACCACATGGTGCCTTTGCTGCTGTCCAGGACTTCATCCTCCATGGTGTTGTGTGGGCCTTGGAAGTTAGTGGAGAGGACTGCTCATCAAGGTCTGTGGGTTAGGTCCTTTACCCCCTGACGTGGAGGCTTTTGGAGACAGGTGCTTAAGAAGCAAGTACAGATACCTCCACACAAAGGCCTTGGGCCATGCTGGGTGGTGGAGCTTTAGGCCTGGCCTGAGGAAACCTGCCTGGATTCCTCCAGATTCACTTCTTTATCTCAGTATCTGTTTTCTCACTTGCAAAGTGGGGGAAATCATACCAAATTCTCCAAGTAAGGCTAGGGTGACTTTTAGTGGAACCCACATTATATTCTCTGAAAACTGGCTTCAAAGAAAAAGGTGATGTAGACACATGTCAAGATCTTAACATAGAGTGGATCTTCTTGTGTGACCAGAAGCCAACAGTGCACTCACCAAGGATGGTGCCATCCCTGCCTGTTGGCCTTGGGTACCCTCATGAGTTCTGATGGTGGCTGCCTCCTGCTCCCCTTCCCTTCCCTTGTCCACTCTGCATGGTGTCCCTTTTAAGCAGACTCCTCTGAGCCTTTGTTTTGATCCCTGTCTCAGGCCTGACTTTTCTCCTGCTTCTGGGGCTTCCTTGTCTGAACTCAGCCCCGGTCCCCTTCTCCAGGTAGGAGGGTGGAGGACCTGAGGCCAAAGGGCTCAAGGGGGAAAGTCTCTGAATCTTGGTCTTCTGACTCAGCCTACTGGGCTGCCCTGTGGCTGCCCAGTGCTCAGGCATGGCCTCTGTCCCAGCGCCTGACCTGGACTTTCTTTTTCTACCGAGGGTCAGAACCAGCCTTATAGTCCACTCACAGGAGACCTAGCTGTCATGCAGGGCCAGTTCATCCCGACCAGATGTGCGTCTGGGTATACGGAAAACAGAGACCACCTCAGCCAAATGGAGACCTTCTCTTCGCTCACAGCTGTGGTAGGCAGACATGGGAAGGAGGACATACTTGCCTGTGTCATTAGAATAAGATGGGCAGTGGTTTTTGGGGGCTCGGCTCCAGCAGGCACTTGGAGAACACCCCAGAACTGCAGACGAAGCCCCAAGGTGATTTCATGGGGCAATTCCAGCATGGGCAAATATCTGTAGTCTAAAGAAATCAAAAAACATGCTGGTGGTCTGGGAGCTGGGTGAGGTACACACTCTGCACATATTTGAGATGACCTTGTGATCGGGTGACAGGCCTGCTCGATCCCCTCCTCTAGAAATCAGTTAGGATCTGCCAGAGAAATAAAATAACGTAAAGGGCCCTGAATCCCCCGCTCCTCTAGCTGTCCCCTTTCCCCCTTCTCTGCTAAGAGCAAGGATTTGTTGCTGTTGGTGTGGCCCCCAGGCGCTATTTGTACTTAATTACCACACTCCAGACTTTTCTGTCCTGCACCGGAAGCCTGAACCAGCTTCCTCTTCACCTCCTGCTCTGTAATAACATGGCTCCCTGTTCACGATTACCGCAGCAATTTGGGAATGTCTATGGTGTACACCATGTACGGCTCATCAGTTTGCTTTAATGAAGCTTCAAAGGATAGTCCGAGCCTCCAACTTATTTCCGGTTTGCTTTTTCCTTCCTCTTCCACAGTCCCTGCTGAAGACGGGAAGTCCCGGCCCACGCTCTCGAATGGAGGCCCGACCCTCATGGTCTGGGCTAGCCTCCCCAGTGAAGGAATTTGCACAGGGAGCTAATTGCCAATGTTTGTCATTACTCCAGACCCAGAAGGAAGAGAAAGGGGGTGCCAGCAGGAAGAAGGGGCAGCCTGTGGCCAGCTGCTGCTGACCCTGGCACCCAAGAGCTCCCAGCAGCAGGCCTGTTTGCCACAGCGCTTCTGGAAAAGCCAGGTTGCCTCAAGTGAGGGGCGGCCTACTGCAAACAGGCCTCCCACCCCTGTACTTTTGTAGAATTTTCCTTTTAAAATTAACGCGGGGGCCACACGCAGCAGCTTTTTGTCCCAGCTAATGATCGGATGGAATTCTTACTTATTTATTTACTTTTTTTTGACATCCAGCCACCAGCTTCTGAGGTCCTCAGAAAGAACATTTGTAACCATGCATTCTTTATGTGGTCTTCGATTAATAAACAGGAACCCACCTTTCTAGACGGACAGAGAAACATTTTTTTTTTTTCTGTTTGCTGCTCCTGTGTGTAGGGTCCATGAATGTGGGCTTTGAGAACTGGCCCTTTCATGGCCAGATATCAAAGTGCTGCTCACACAGAGGGTCGACCGCAGGAAGGTGCAGCCCTGGGCCACCGCCCCTGTGGCTGCCCTCTGCGGTTCCCCGCTGGCTGCCTCGTTGGGCCACAAGGCCAGGCTTGTGATGGTCCCATTTTCCTCCCTGGAATGAACGCCGACCCACCAAGAAGAAGGGGGAGACCATCAGCATCCATTCTCCATCGGGTCCTAAAATAACTATATTTATAATTACGTGTATGTGTTCCCTTTTGTGGCCTTCCTCCCCTGGTCACATCCCTCTGTTTGGGAAGAGAAAGTTCTTCTCTAAAGGTTTCCTGGCCTGATGTTCTTTCCTTTCTCTTCTCCTTTCCATTGCTCCCCCTTCTCTCCTCTCCCCTTCTTTCCTCCCCTTTTCTGTAGCCCCCTTCCCTCTTGTCCTTGGATAGTGTGCCCTGATTGTCCCACGTGATAGGTGGGGGCGCTCCTGGAGTGTGTCCCTGGCCACCTCAAGCTGGGAGCTCTGATGAGTTAGCGGGGGCTTCAGGGAAGCTGCAGGACAAGCAGCAGTGACCATGGTCAGGTCCCTGCAGACAGCAAGGGTGTGCGGAAGGCTGGGGCTTTGTCTATGAATCCTAAAGTCCGAGATTGGACTGATGAAACCTTCGAGTTAGAGTCAGAGGATCAAGGCACAGCAAGAGGAAGCACATTGAGCCTCGTCAACATTTTGATGCTCTGAGGGCTCTTCCATCTGGGGAAAGTCATCTGCTAATCTTGGGCTTCCATTTGACTCATGTTGGGAAAAATGCTGGGAAGCAGCTTTGGGGTATCCATTACTGGAAGCACAGGCCTGGCAGTTGGCCTGGGCTTGTGGGGAGGAGGCAGAAATGAACCCATCCTAGTCTCTCCTGCCTTCTCCCCTCTGGTCCTGTCCTCTCACTCCATATGGATCTGTCAGGAAGATAGAGGTATGGCTACCCTGGGTGAAGTCATCCTTATTCTGCCACCATCTTTGAGAGCTTCCCAGGAAAAGCCTTGCAGAGGTGAGGAGACACTCAGGTGTAGTTAGAGCAGGGTAGATAGTCAGGGAAGGGAGTTGGAAGCTGTCTTTTCTATTACACAGCTTGTCCCAGGTGAGGCAGCTCAGGGGACCCTCACCATGTAATTCTTTAATTAGAATCTAATAAGGTAGGATTTTTAGGTCTCCTGTGCCCTCATGTATTGGCAGAGAGGGAATCTGGAGTTGATCTGCCTGGGGAAGAGACGCTGAGCTGCAGGAATGGCAAGCTGTGGAAAAATGGACTGGACTAGAGACTCACCCTTAGTTCTCTCAATGCCCCCTCTCCTTGCCATGAATCTCAGAAGCCCCTGTGAGATGAGCCAGGAGGGAAACGTGATGCTCATGTTACAGGTAAACATGCTGCTTTCATCCCTGCCCCACCTGTACTCGTGCCCATGGAGAGAAAGAGGAAGAAGCATGAGTTGGCCTGAAGAAGCTTGCTGTGATTCTTAGAAACCTTGATGGCTGTTCAGAGGATGTCATCTGCCTGCTTCTCCTGTAGTCCCCAGCCGTCTTTGTAGGGACAATGTCTGGGGGAAATGAGGAAATGACAGGAGTCAACTCTGGCACCAGTGATGCTGCTGTGAATGGCTAGAGGTGTAAAGATCCTTTCCCAAGTGTGCTCTGGTTTTCCACGTTTCCATGCTGATGGCGCACTGTGGAAACCTTCCTGGCTTCTCCACACACCTTGGTCCTGTCCTTGGCTTGGCCTTGACAGTGTCCCCTACCCACTGAGGCCCCCGCTCTCTAAGATTGAGATCCCCAACATCCCCAGGAAGCTAGAAGACAATTCCTTTCTTCCTCCTGATCTGAGGAAATGAAATTGGGTCCTTGGATGTATGTCTAGGCCATAGGGTAGGTCAGAGGCCTCCAGAACAAGGGCTCAAGTCCCAGCTCCTTGTCATCTAGATCACCAAAGTAAGCCCCCCGGGGTGGGGGTAGGTGCCGGAGGTGAGATTTGATTAGTGAGATTAGTGAGAGATTCAAAGGAAGTTAGGTCAGGTCCCAGAAGGCTGGCAGCAGGAAAGTAAGAGTTGTAATTAAGAGTCAACACAGCCCAGTGCTAGATCTGTACTTTTTCTAGGCTTTGCAGAACTTTTGTTGCCCTGATGCTGGGTGTTGATGGTGGTCAGCAACTGAGGGGTATGGCTTTTTCTGAGGGTCTTATTGTGGAAAGAACAACTTTGGATATCCCCTTATTATCTAGGTTGAAACACACCCCGGAGCAAAAATTTGAGCAAGTCCCTCATTTGCAAAATGGCTTCTTCTACCTGGGACAGCCTAGGGTTCTAGAAGATGAGGCCGGTTCTGTTCTCTGGTTTGAAGCAAGGCAGGGGTATTGGTCTTAAGTGTCAGGCTTTTCCAGATCCTGTGCTGGGCATTGTATATAATCCAAGAGAGGAGTAAATGTCTCCTGCAGCATTGACCAAAGTTCTCAGTCCTTCAGAATATTCCTCCATAAAGGGGGCTTTGAGGTAGAGTAAATATGGAAAATTCTGAATTCTGCATTCCCCTCAAGGATGATTACCATGCCTGTTATCATGTTAAGGTCTTGAGAAGTCCTACAGTGAGGAAACCATTTAACTTTGTTCAGCTCAGAATGGGTTGGCATTACTTGGAAATTAATGCAACCGAATTTTCATGGAGTTCCATTTCATAGCCCATGGGAAATGTAAAACACAGTAAAATAAACTAAAATACAGGTAAGGAGGACACAGTAAGTTTCTTCCCAATGCACAAAAGATCGGGATAGGAGATTTTGGATTGTACTCACAGACGCAGAGAGAATTTAACATCCCGTGTTTTTCTGGTTTTCAAGTCTGCGGAGATGAGTAACACACTGTTGGGGGTTGCTGTATGGCTGTTTAAGACAGACTTCCTACTCTAGTCTTGTTGAGAGGGCAATGCGCATACACACATACATACACTCAAGATAACTACCTATCCCTGAGCAGAGAAGCTAGGGTAGACTGGAGAGGAAATGGTCCCTGGCAGAAGAGGACGGAGCGAATCTTGGTGGCGTTGGGGAGGAGCCAGTAAAGGAGAGCCAGGAGGAAGGTACCTGGTTCTGTCCTGTCCAAGCTCAGGCCTGCTTTTGCTCTCCCTCATGTGGTTCTTCCAGTCTGAGGGGAGCAGAGAAGTCGGGCCCTGACTGAATCTGTGGGGTGAGCAAGCTTTGTGGGGGTGGTGGCGGCAGCTCACTTGTACCCTACACAGAGTCAGTCAGGGAAAGGTCAGCTGTGGCCTTCTCTGGAGATACTTCCTTCCCTCCAGGGTGGCCAGGGAGGTGCCTTTAATTTGAGGAGCAGCTCGAACTTGTTCAGTTAGCCCTAGGCTGAGGGGGGAGGGCAGGGGACTCTGGGTGCTTTTGGTTGCCATGGACTGCCTTGTGCTCAGAAATCTCTGTGGCCTTGGGCCTGGCAGTGGGGAGTAGGAGAGAGCCCACAAGGATGCCCCTGATCTGGGATGCATTTCTGCGTGCCCGGGGAAGGATGGGTCAGATGTGGGCGCACCCAGCCACCAGGCAACACCTGTTGAGGAACCCAGCTGCAGTCGGGGCAAGGGGCGTTCTTGGCCCCTGCCTCACAACCGCCCTGGCAGCTGCCCGGGTGTGGTTCCACACTGCACCTGTGACGCCACTGTTGCCAAGCCCCAAATGGGCAAGACCTCCTCGGGCTGCAGGGCTCTGAGCCATCACCGCAGCAGTGACCCATACTCAGGCAGATCCAGTCCCCTGTCTTGGCCGCCAGTCTGAGAAGCAGAAGCAGATTTCACAGCCAAGGGCTCAGAGTCAAATTTGTTTTAAGTCATTAAAACGTACAAGTTATTAAAAACTGGAGGTGGGGAGCAAAGTCAACTAGAGCCAGAGATGAGAGACCGGAGAAAACACCAAGATGGGAATGGTGGGTACATTTCCAGCCGACTGGCTCCTATGCTGATAACTATCCACTATCCACTAGGAGGAAAAAGCTTTTGGCTGAATTAAGAAGGAAGCCCCCCACCGTCCCAAAAAAAACAGAGAAGACTTTTTTTTTTTCTTTTTTTTGGTAGAGAAAAGTAGGCCAAGATATTACTTAAAGGCTTTCTGATGACCTCATAGATCATGGTCCCTGTTCCAAGTAATGTAACACACAGGGGAGAACAGTGACAGGAAACAGGACAACTCAGCGGAATCCCACACTATAATCATTTGTGCTTTTTCTTGTTAACTGCTTTAACCTGAGGACCTTAAAACAAATTTACAATGATCAGACCTCACGGCCCACCTGAGGAAGGGCAGAATGTTGTGTTGCTCATTTTATAGATCGGTGGCCTCCAACATGGAGAGCTTGAAAGATAATGTCTCCAGAGCCGGCCAGTAAGAGAGGCTGCTCAGGGCTCTGAGGAGAGCCCCTCCTCCTGGCAGGCCTGCCCCTGGGGCCTGGACTTCAATTGTCGCCTCCTTTCCTGTTGGTTTAAAAATATGTCTATACTTAAAAGTTATAATAGAAATATCTTCAAAATAATATATATAGGAAAATATGTGATGTATAATAAAAATCTGCAAACAAAAATTTTAAAAACTGTAGTTTGCTAAGATGGGGTTCTTTTTACCCAGTGGCCTACTTTTAGTCTTTTGTTTTGCCCTCACAAGTCAGCCGAAAGGCAGCAATTCGGAAAGAGGCTTTCTTTTCCAGGAGAAGGAAATGGAAGAGTTGCATTTTTAGATGAAATGCTGTGAGATGATGGGATGAGGGTTGGGGGAGGGGAAGAAGAGTGGTGTGGAGAACTTTGTTCATCTTGGTTGAAAGTGCCCCAGAAAATATTTATCTTAGTTTACCTCAGAAGGACAGGAAGTGCAAGAGCGCTGTGAGCTTTTACTTGCAGTTAGGATTTTCCTTCCCAGCTTAGGTTTCCTACAACTGAGGACGCTCTGTTCTCCCTCAGGGACCTGGGCTAGAAGGGGACCAAGGGCCCAGAGCAGCTGTGACTTTAGGGCAAGAGGTGTCTCCATTTCCTCAACTCACTTGGTGTCTTGCCCTTCATTTTCTGCATTTGAAGGCAAGGAATAAAGATGTTTGCCCCGAGATTCCCAAGGATATTAGCTACTCTCTGCTGTATTTAAAAGTGGTTTTCATCTTTGGTTCCACAGTAGTGTGTTATGCACGCAATGATGATAATATCAACACTTCTTTGCTGTTTGCATAATGTCTGGCAATTTGCAAAATGCTTAGGGAGCTTACATATGCTCCCCGAAGCCTCGTGTGAGGCCAGGCTCCACAGATAGTTACCAGTCTCATTCAAACACTTCCATTTTAATTCCGGGATCTTTTGAAGGATGTCATTGAACTGACCACTTGCCCTCAGACTCTTGGGGGGGTAATTATAAACCATCTCTAGCAGAGACTGGTCCTAGCTGGTCTCCATGAACAAGTGATACCCAGTCCTGGGAGTCAGACAATTCACACATGAAGCCAGACATTGTCCACTTTGTTTGACTATTTCAGATCGAACATCAATAATTAGATGAACATCAATAAATTTGATCCAATAATTCTCCTTCCCTCCCTCCCTAGTCCAGTGTCCTTGGGCCTTTCATGGAATATTGTGGGTTCTCAGATCTTCTCAGGGCATTGTAGATCTGAGTAATTCTCAATTCTCCCTTCCTCATCTTGTGCCCATTTCCAGCCTCTAAATCCCCCAAATGTCATGACCAACAAAAATCATACAAGAGAGCTTAATTTTGAAAGGAGGTGAACTGCCTCAATTGAGATCATTCTGTACTTCTGGAGGATATTAATATCCCGACGAAACATGGTGTAAAGAGAATTCTCTCATCGGCTCTAACTGGGAGCCAGCGTAAAGGGAAAGTTATAGATGGCGGGGGCCTTATGGATGTTGGTCCTCCATTACTCAGCAGGGAAATGCTTCTCGTGGTGTTCCAGAAGGGAGGAGGAGTCATGACAAGTCATACCATGTGTCACAGTGCATCACATTGACTCATGGCCAGATCTTGAGAAAAATTCACAGAAGTCAGGAAATTCCCAGAGAATGCTCTCATTTCACCCTCTGCTGACCCTGCGGTGAGAGCATAGGTAGTAGGGTCAGGCTCGAGGACATTTTTAAAAAGGAAGAATCAAAGCAGTTCTGTTGTTTCTGCATGTCTCTGGCAGGGCAGAGTCCTTATGGGCCTGGCTAAAAATGCAGGATCAGCCTTGAGCCCCGGTGTCCTGGGGGCAGCCTGCTTGGGTCTGTTCCTTCATTCTAGACTTTTATTTTTGTAAAACTCCCTCCCTGTCCCACCCGGCTTTGCTTCCCTTTGGGGACCAGCATCATTCCCTCTGGGAAAAGCAGGATGCCCATGACCTCGTTCTTCCAATGGATAGAGCCAAATTTAGAGTTGGGGCTGCTCATTTGAGCTTTGTATATATTTGAGCATGGCATAAAGGGTTATCATTAGGAGGAATGGCATGAAATGAAGAAAATAAAAAGGGAAAGCTGGTACTCAAATTAGAAAAGATTTTCTAAGGAGAGACACAGTGGTAAGGCTGAAAGGTCTAATCTCAGAGGAGTCCTTAAGAGAAAGGACAGAGTATTAAGAATGCCCAGATGGGGCAGTTAGAGAAGCTAATATGGACATCTCTTAGGATCACTTGCTTCCAAGTGCGGCAGGTGCAGGGGGATTGTCATGATAGGTGGCAACAGACACCGGAAGCATCCATCACTAAGAGCCAGGGTCTGCTCCCCAGGCGGCAGAGAACACTGGGAGAAACAGGGTGATCCACTTAATAGATGTTTGCCAAGCATGTCCGGAGCTGGGCATCGTCACTTTGGACTGATTGACACAGAGGGTCCTGGAGGATCCTGAGCCCTTTGCTCAGCCATTGGGAACTTTGCTCGGCTTAGGGAACACCTTTGTCTAGAACCCGGCTGCTCCTTGCCTGGGGAAATGGGACGATTACCCCACCCTCCTCTCCAGCTGGGGAGCCCAGTGCTTCCTTATTCCGTGTGGGTCCAGGGGGCACCATGAAGCCAATCAAGGAGATACTGTCGCCACTGAGGTGGCGGGTGGATGCGCATGTGTCCTCCCCACAGGGGCCTGGGGCCCTATCCTGTGAAGAGGACCCAGGGGACCCCGTGTGGTGGGCCCAGCACTGCTCTGGTCCAGCTCTTTTGGCCCCTCCAGCTCCACCTGTGGACTCGCATTGGGGGGAGCTGGCAGCCTCTCGCCAGACTGTCTCTGCTCCCTACATTCCTGGTGGCGTCCCAGCTCTGCGTGACCTCGGGTTCTAATATTCCTGGGTTCACTCAGACTACCCAGCTGGCTCCGCTCCGGGCTTCCTGGGCTTGTTAAAACCAAAATGCCGTCTTTTACAACCCGGCTCTTTACATCAAGTTCATCAAGCAGCTGCTCCTTTACAAGTGAGATGGCCCCTTTGGTGAGCGCTTCCTGGCGGGGGTGGCGGTCGTGGGCAGGGAGCCTGGGCTCCAGCCGAGTCTGGTCTGGGCTCTATTCTTTAATGATAGTTAAACAAACAAACAAAAAAAAAAAACAAAAAACAAAATGAAGTTCAAAGGTGAGTGACCCTCCAAGAGGAAAGATGGAAAGATTAAATGGGTTGATTTGGGAACTGTTCAGCCCTGGAGGCATGGCTAAGAAATGTAATCTATTTTGAATTTTTCTTCACGAGCCAAAGTTGATTATGGTGTAGGAATAACTTTCATTTTGTCCCTCCCTTTCTCCGCACTACAAAAATATTCATGGCAAGGAGTATACAGGTTGTGTAAACATCCCTTCATAAAAGCACGTAAAGGGTTTATGTGTCTCCCTCCAAATGGGGATGTTCACAGGGAAGCATAGAGATATCCTTCACACCCTGGATGTGAAAAAATAGCCAATTTAGAATTTGGCAGAGTAGCCCGGCCTGAGTGAGTAGAAAAGCTTGGCTTGGGGCTTAACAAACAATCCCATAAAACCCACACTTGCTTTTATTGAATGGTGATGCATGAACGACCAAGGGTGGCCAACTTGAACGAGGACAGGAGCCAAAATTCACAGTATTGTCCATTAAGGGTGGCAGCAAAGTTTCTTTTCGCTGAAATGCAATCTATTCCTAGAAAAAAAAAATGCTTCTCATACTGGTTGGCTGGGCTTCACTCTGGTGCGTCTTTCTGCTGTGATATCATTTAAGTGCCTTTGAGAGTCAAGATGCAAAGTCTTTTGCATTTGGTCTTCTTGCCTCCAGCCTCACCCCTTCCAGGTCAGCCTTCACAAGGCTGGCTGCCAGAGTAATCTTTTTTAAAAATGCAAATCAAATCTATCACTCTCCTACTTAACCCTTCAGTGGCTCCCCATTGCTTGCTAAAGTTCAAATTCCTTAGCTTAGTGGACAAGCTCTTCAGTCATCTGTCCGTGCTACCTTTTAAGCCATGTCACTCAGTCTCCCATCCCTGCACACCCAACACTCCAGCTATTTCAAACTGTCAGGCTGTAATTTCCAAGCCTCGTGCATTTGCACATATCATTTCCTCTACCGGGACTGCCCAGGGATGTAAGTTGGGCTCAGTGACAGCATCTGCTGCGCAGGGCAGGGGGGACAAAAGGCTGATGTGGGAGAGGGTGAATGCAGGTCGTACTTCTGGCTAGGGTATTCAGAAAAGGCTTCTTGAGAAGGGGACTGAGCAAAGGAAGAAGGAGATGAGGGAGTGAGTCATGCAGATACCCAAAGGAGGAGCATTCCAGGCAGAGCAAACAATAAGTGCAAAGGCCCTGAGGTGGGAATGTGCCTAGTACCTTCAAGGAATAGTTGGAGCAGAGTGGATGTGGAAGGCGTGGGGCAGCTAGGAGCCTGGCTAAGGACTGTGGGGATTTTTTTTTTTTTTTAAGATTTCTTTCTTTCTTTTGGAGAGAGAGAGAGTACATGAGCAGGAGGTGCAGAGGGAGAGGGGAGAATCTCAAGCAGACTCCTGCTGAGTGCAGAGTCCAACATGGGGCTCCATCCCATTTCAACTCAAGGAGCTGAAACCAAGAGTCAGACACTTAACTGAATGAGCCACCCAGACACCCCCATGGGGCTCTTGAACTGAAACAATTCCATCTTTTCTCCTGTGGCCAGTGGCGCTAGTGAGAATGCATGACCCTGAGAAGCCAGAGGCTTGGCTGGGAAGTGGTTTGGAGGGTTGAATCACTTTGCTTATGGAAGCAGAATGGGTCTAAAAGTAGGTGCAAGTATCAGGCTCTGGACTTGATTTTCTTCCAACCTATGTGCACCCAATCTCGAGACAAAGCCATTTTAGAATTGTACACACTGGTGTTTGAAAAAGGAAACGCCTTTGAAATGCTGCAGTCTTGTTTATGTCCCAGATTGAATAAGTGATCCTGGTCCTCAGTGGGCCCTCAGTGGGGGCTTTTACCCATGTCTGACCTATTACTAAGTTACTAACACTGCAGGAAATGGAGACCAGGATTTCCCCCAGGGCTGGGTCTTCTGATCCTCAAGAGACTTGGGACTATAGGGGACTAGGCAGGGTTCTTCCTGGGAGAGTCAGTGCCACATCCCGGCCGGGGCCACTAGACATCTCTTGGGAGGCCCTCGTGTGTTGGCTGTAATAAAACCTGGACGAAGGCAAGGCCATGGTTTCAGGGCTCCTTGGGCCAGCGCATTTCATTCCGTGGCTATAGATGGCACCTGTTACTATTACGTTAGGTCACTGGCTTAAATAGCACTTGATTTTGAACGAAAAAGATGCAAATTGCAAAACAAATTGTACATTTCAAAAGTTCGCTTCTAAAAGAGAGGAGGCACAGATAAGGGGGAGAATGGAATCAATAGGAATGCACACTCCCATGGGAGTCCGCCAGATTCAGGTGAAGATGAGGGTCTTGTTAGCTGTGGGCTTTGGCCAATCTGTCCAAATTCTGTGAGCCTCAGTTTCTCTTTTGGCAAATGGGCAGAGCGTCATTGTGGGGATTAAATGAGAAAATGTATGAATAACTCTATCTGCATATTAGCATTACAATCACCCCGGATGCTTTTTTTTTTTTTTTAAGATTTATGTATTTGTTTGAAAGAGGGGAGCAGGAGAGCATGTGCAGAGGGGAGGGGAAGAGTCTTAAAAGAGTATGCTGAGTGTGAAGCCCATCATAGGACTCGATCTCATGACCCTGAGATGAGGATCTGAGCTGAAACCAAGAATTGGACATTGGGCACTCAGCCAACTGTGCCACCCAGGCGCCCCTCACCTGGAATGCTTTTAAAACATAGGCGGCCTGGGCGCCCTCTCCAGAGATCCCAATTTAATCGGTTGGGAGCATCAGTGGTTTTTACAAAGCTCCCCGGGTAACCTTAATATGCAGCCAAGGTGGCCAATC
>ML106123.1:0-18312 GCA_003697995.1 Taxidea taxus jeffersonii | reverse complement strand
CTGGTCTCGGGTGTAGGAGACTCTCTGCGAACGTGGGCCCTCCTTCTCAGCTCTCCTAAGGCTTTCTGAACATATCAGAGCGAACGTGGGCCCTCCTTCTCAGCTCTCCTAAGGCTTCCCGAACATATCAGAGCCTTAGTTTCCCAGCACAGGAAAATGGGATTCAGAACAGAGTCTGCCCGGGTTTTCTACAACTATGGGAACAGTCCATAAATGCTGGCTCTTCTGGCAAACGTGGTGAGAATGACAGTGTCCTCTGCACGGTGGCCAGCCCTCCCCACCGCCCCCAGAGCAGCTGACCGTGCTCTCGCCTGCCTGCCCGGGCTGTCCAGCTTCAGCTCCCCTGCTGAGCCACGTTCCTGGGAGATGCCTGGTGAGAACTTGGGATCAGACTGAGTCAGAGGTATTTGCAGACTTGACTCACCAGGTCTTAAACCCAGAAGACTGCCCTGTGGGTCTTATGACGTTCCTGGAAAATAAAAGAAATGAATATTATTGGGTTGAGTTCATCAGACATTCACCCTCCCTTTTGTGTGTCGGGCTTTCTGAAAGGAGCAAGCAAGCAAGCCAGCCAAGTCGGGGCCATCAAAGGAAAGGGCCCGGCTGCAGGGCCGAGAGATGTTGTTTCTTCTGCAGACAGGTTCAGCCTCTTCCCACAGACTTCTGCTCCTCTGGCCCCTCAGGGCTACCCCATTTCTCCTCCCTCTAGGCTCCTGGGAAAGCGTTCCCAAGGGCTGCCTCTGGTGAGGTGTGTCAGAACTGAGCTATGCTGGAGGGCTGGGTGTGGGCTGGGAAGGGCCATCTGGACTCGCAAGAAAGAGAAAGGGGAAGTTCTCCTTCTGGAGTGAGAATTCCTGCAAACTTACACTTAAGGAACGGCAGGTAGGGCATCCCTTTCTTGGATGCCTCCTTTATCCCTGAAGATCTTAAATCCTAACATTTCCACAGCCTAACATTTCCGGCTGTCTCTAGAAACTGCCTCTCTGCATCTCTAGAACTGCCACTTTAGTATAAGCCACTGCCATTTTGTAATTTCTCACCCACAGCTGTGAACTCCTAACTGGTGGTCCTGCTCCTACTTTGTCTACTCCCTGCCCAACACAGCTGGGTGAACTTTCCAAAATGCAAAACTAATTATATCACACACGCACACTTATGCATAAAACTTTCCCAAACCTTGCCATTGCTCTTAGAATAAGGGCAAAACTCCTTAACAAGTTCAACAAGACCCTGTGTGTCAGGATTTGGTGAGGTTGTGAGGATAGAAAACCCAGTTTAAAAGGGTTTAAACAGATAAGATTTTATTTTCTCACAGAAAGTCTGCAGTGGAACTAGCTAGGATTGGCAAAACAATTCCCCAAAGTTATCAAGGACTCAGTGCTCTGCTCTGTCATCTTTAGCAGATGGTTTCCACATCGTGGTCCAAGGGGGCTGCTTGAGCAGCAGCCATTGCAACTACATCCCAGGCAGAGGAAGGAAGAATTGCACACAGCACTTTCACTGGCATCTTTCTGCCCAGAATTTATCTACCAGCTACAGCTAATTGGAAGAGAGGCTGGAAAACATATTCTTTATTTTAAGTGGTCATGGACCTAAAAAGCAGGAAGAGAAAAATGGATGTTGGGCAACACTGGGAGTATATATCATACACTACATTTCCTGACCCCTACTCTCTTCTTGAGCATCATCTGGTCTCGTGCTTCCTTTCCCTAGCTATTTCCACTCCTGTCAAAACTGACTTTCTCTAGAAGTCCCATGTATTTGCAACACTCCCTCCTGCCACAGGCCCTTGCTCAGACTTAGCATTCTCCCCTACTCTCATTTGACTACTCATCCTTCTAGTACTCCATTCAAGCAGCATTTCCTCAGGGAATCTCCCTTGATTAGATCAACCCTCCCATTTAGATCTTATCGCATGCATGTTGATGGTATCATCATTGCAATTACACATTTATTTTATGCAGTCATTTGATTATTTTCTGCCCCCACAATGAGGTCAGAGTTTAGGTCTGGATTTGCACAGCATAGAGCATTCTGCAGGGCATACTGTAGGTACTCAATAAATGTTTCTTCAGTGAATTAATGAATAGATTTAGCTATTATCTCACACAAAGTAAGAGGCTAAGACTCAGCAGGAGATTTCCCTAGGTGAGTGGTGATGGGTGGCCAGGAGGACAGGGGAGAGAAAGTGGAACTTGGAGACAGTCCTAAATGACTGAGGACTTCCCCTGAGAAGGGGAAGTCAGAGAGAAAAGCAGGGTTTAGGGAAATGATCTGAAGGGTTTATTTGCAAATGAATGGCAAGTTCTCACTGGCAGCCCCAGGCTTCATCTCTCTCCCAGGGGCATTAGAGCAAGGGTAGCCCCAGGCTGGTGGGTGTACCCCATGGTGACAGGGAATGCCAAATGAGTATAAACAGATTTTAAAAAGGGTCAGCCTTTCAAGGTGGCTGGTTGCCAGCCAAGAAGTGATTCAGTCTGACTCAGCAATAAGATTGAAGAGAAAGTGGTCAGAGGACCTTGACCCTGTAGACTGGGTAGGAAGCAGTCACTTTCTGCTAAAGGTCAGTGACCAGTGAGAGGGAAAGCATACCCATGCATGGTCACTGCCAACATCTTTGCAAATGCAGAAAATGATAATCCCATCACATGCTTAGCATCTTCGTGTACTTCCTCCCAATCCTTATTTTACACATTTTTCTATAAGCAGTTGAACTCCTTCACAAAACATGATTTGGCAATTTCCTTTCTCACTAAACTAAGCACGTGTTTTTAAATTGCTTTCCGGAGAGGATGTACTGATCTACTCTACTACAAACAATGTACTAGAATGCCTCTCTCCTGACAATCTTTGCAAATTTTACCGGTGAAAAATAGCAATTTATTATTCCTAATTATTTCAGTTCATTATTCATTATTATTTTAATTTGTGGTTCTTTCATGTCTAGAGAGAATGAATGCTTCTCAAATGCTTCTTAGTTATATATATTTTTGATAATATATATTTAAATATATTTATTTTTCAGTCTATATTTTTCAATCCATGTATTTCAGTTCATAATTCATTCTTTTAATTTGCAATTCTTTCATTTCTAGAGAGAATGAAAACTTTTCAAGTGCTTATTAGTTGTACAAAACTGACGTTTTTCAAAACTGACTTTCGCACCCTTATTTCTAGGATGGTAAATAGGAACCAGACATTTTTCAAATGCTTATGAGTTATACACATTTTTTCAAAGCTGACTTTGGCAAAGTTATTTCTAGGATGGTAAACAGAAACTTTCCCACCTCCAGAAGTAGCATCTCCCCCAAATGGTTGTATGTGTGAGGGAGATGGGGGTAGCAATGGAGAGAGGAAGGAGTGCTGCGGTGGAAAGTTTCCACTCAGTGTTTGGGTGACCCTGGTTCCCACGCCAGTCTCCGGCACACCTTTGGAAGGATGAGGTTCCAAGCTTTCTCAGCAAACCAACACTCACTAAATAGATGGCGGATGTTTGCTGTGCAGCTTTTTGGGGTTGCTGCCCCAATCTGATCCACTGGATGGGTTATGATATCCACTGGGAGGCAAACTGGGAGCCAATGGACCAGGGAAGGGACTGTGTCTGGTTGGGCTATGTCTCCAGAGCCCAGCAGGTCATCTGGCACGCAGTCATCCATTGGTATGATTATGTTCTGTGACTGAATGATGGAAAGACTGAATGAATAGTTGCTAGGAGAGAGGAGACCATGTCCCTCTGTGTTCTCAATTCTGTTCCATGCTAGTCAGGAAACAGCAAGTCCCTGTCTCGCACAGACTTCCATCTCCATACCTTTGGAAGTTAATCCAAACAGTAGCAAATATTCCTCCTGACTCTGAAATTCTATGAAAACACCTAAGCTGTTTTGCTTTTCTTTTTCAAAAGTGCCCTCATCTATGAAACCAGATGAAAATGTTGACCTCCCATGGGGTTGCCAGATAAAATATGGGACACTCAGTTACATTTGAATATCAGATAAACAAGGGATACTTTTTAGTGTATGTCTCAAAGAGTGCATGACTCTGAAAATAACAGAAGCACTGCATGATAGACAACTTCCAGCTGGATCAGTGTATTGCATCTGGGCTTGTGTTTCTGGACTGATGATTACCTGGCAGTCATTCAACAGGTATTTATTGAGCATCTAGTAGATGCCAGACACCATTTAGGCCCTGGTGACACAGCAGAGAATGAAATAAAGCAGTGTCTTTGTTTTCATATGACTTACATCCTTGTAGACAAAAAAGTACATAAAATATCAGGTGTCCTAAAGCTCAGAAGACTAATAAAGCAGGATAAAGATCAGAGACCATGTGCGGGGCGGGGGGGGGGGGGGTAGGAGGGAATCAAGCAGTCTGATGACCTTGACCTTCTCCACCTGAGAGCCCCCGACCTCCATCAAGAGTTGTGTTTGTGGGCCACCTGGGCGACTCAGTGGGTTAAGCCTCTGCCTTCAGCTCAGGTCCTGGTCTCAGGGACCACGTAGCACTCTCTGCTCAGCGGGGAGCCTGCTTCCCACCCCACCCCACCCCACCCCCGCCGCCACCTGCTTCTCTGCCTACTTGTGATCTCTATCAAATAAATAAATAAAATCTTTAAAAAAGAAAAAGAGTTGTGTTTGTAACAACACGACCCTGACGTGATTTTATAGCAATTAGTGAAGCTGCATGAAAATGTGCTGAGCTGTGGCTGCAACCAAGTTCCCTGACAGCTGGGGAAAAGTTCAGGAAGGTCAGGTACTTATTAAAAAGATGCTTCTGTTTTCAATTTCTATGTGGCAGTCAGGGTGGATTGAGTCCTGACAACTTGATGTGTTTTTGAAGTTTTAGCTGGAACAGCAGGGAGGAGTTTTCCTTTTTAAGAAGTCTTTATGGGCGCCTGGGTGGCTCAGTGGGTTAAGCCTCTGCCTTCGGCTTGGGTCATGATCTCAGGGTCCTGGGATCGAGCCCCACATCGGGCTCTCTGTTCAGCAGGGAGCCTGCTTTCTCCTCTCTCTCTACCTGCCTCTCTGCCTGCTGGTGTTCTCCGTCTGTCAAATAAATAAATAAAATCTTTAAAAAAAAAAAAAAAGAAGTCTTTATGCTGGTGCCTGGGTGGCTCAGCTGGTCAAGTGTCTGCCTTTGGCTTAGGTCCTGATCGCAGGGTTGTGGGATCGAGCCCCTCATGAGGAGGCTGCTTTTCCCTCTCCTCCCCGTTCATGCTCTCTCTCACTCTCTCTCTCTCAAATAAATAAAATCTTAAAAAAAAAAAAAGAAAAGTCTTTATGCCCCCTGGAGCCAGCACTCTGAGTGAGGTTCAAGGCTGGGCTGGGGACCGTGAGACTCACTGCTGGAGAGGCCACCTCACCTGTCTTACTCTCCCACCATCCAAGAGAGGTCAGTCATTAGCACCATCGCTGTTGCTATCTTCATGATCATACTATGCTTGCAGGTGGTTCCCCTACCCCTGCTTACTCAAGTTGCTATGGTCATGAATCCTACGTTTTATTGCTAAGCTGTACATTTGGTCTACACCTTTGCTAGGCCAGGTGTGGTTCCCAGGCCAGCAGCATCCCCATCATCTGGGAGCGGACTAGCAATGCAGAGTCTCTGGCTCCACCCCTGACCTGCTGAGTCACAGCCTGTCCTTTAAGAGTGTCCCACAGGATGGCATGCATGTTAAAGTTTAGGAAAGACTGTGCTAGAACATTCTGTGTGCTTGTGTCCATTGCATTTTATACATCAGACTTGTATTTGATTTAACATAAAGGCTTCTTATCTGCTGTGAGACTTGGATGTGTGGGGCCCAGTCATGTCTTTCTCAAGATCAGTTTGTGGAGTTCTTACCATTTTCAACTCACGGGAGTTATGTGCTCAGATGTGTCTATAGATTCTTGGTTTCCAAAGGAAGATTCTCACGGAAACCTGAACAAATGAAGTTTTGGTGGAGGAGGGGCAGTTCCTTAAAAACCAATAGCAGAAGGTGCCCAGGAAATTTCACCAGAGAAGTTTTTAGGCATTCTGTTGGCTTCTCTGCAAATTGTGTTCCCTGGAGGAACAAGGGTCTCTAGGCCCGTCAGAGGGGGATTCTCAAGACACAAACTGGCCTGCTGAAAGTCTGCAGCTTCTAGGGCCCTGTGAAAATGCCGTGGGGGGCCAGAGTCAGGATGCAGGAGGGAACAAGCTCTCCTCAGGTGATCAGGGCTTCTCTGAGCCCCAGCTAGGTGCAGGTGAAGGGACAGCTAACCCGTGAGAGTGCACATGTTCACCTTCCAGGGGGGATAGGTTTACTCCTGGGCTTTCATCATAGGCCCTTCCCAAGATAATAAGCTGAGGGAATCGAGCAAGTTCTGCCTCTGAAAGGCTTGGAAGTCCTGAAGGGCAGGGCATAAAGTGGGCCCTCAAACAGACAACGCAGAAAGCCAAGAGCAGACACACTCCAGCTGGAACTGGGGGCGAGGCCTCAGAGACTTGGTCCCAGTAAAACTCAGAACTGCTTCCAGGGTGAGCACGGACCATCTCCCCAAAGGCAGCAAACAGGGTGGCTGAGACAGCTGAGTTAAGGGCTTTTGCATTGATGTGGATCCTTTGATGTGAACTTGGTAAACCTCCTTACCAGACCCAGTCACAAAGAGCTGCCGCCCACTTTTTACCTGGAGGCTCAAGGGATTAGGGGCAGACTAGCAAAGGTAGGCTTGTCAAGTGCCTCCAGGGCCTTGAGTGAAGCCCACTGTGAACCCAGATCAATGCTTCAAGTTGAAGATTTTTGAAAGTGGGCTGATCAGCCTTGGAAGGGTCTGGGGAGTAGGGAGGGGCGGGGAGTGTCGCTGGGCCCAACACGTACAACTTGTACAGATGGGAAAATGAAATCAAGTCCCCAAGTGGCAAGGGGAGGATGGGACTGGCCCAAAGTTCCACGGCATTTTCTGTGACATCAGTGCAACTGTCATCTGGCTCCCAGCCCAAGACTCTTTCAGCTGCCCCCTGAGAGCCTGGCTTTGGTGGGACAGTGAAGGAGGCCATCTGTTTAACACACTTCTGCTTCTGAGAACAGTGGGGAAGGGCCCTCCTTTCCATATTCACCCACTGTCCTTGGCAAGACGGTGCCAGCTGAGGCTGCAACTCTGTCCCCATGCCCTCACTGTCTTCACGGGAGGGCCACCTCCCTAGACTGCAGAGGACAGCCTGCCCCACCTGGATGCCTTGTTGGACTCCATTATCTTCCTGCCTCAGAATTCCTATGCTCAGCCCCCACTTGGTTCTTGGGACATTAACTGCTCCTACAACCCACTCTTGTTACTACTCTGGGGTAGGAAATGAATGTCCACTGTCTCAGTTCCTAGAGGGCCTTGCACGGACCTGGGCATACAGCTGACACTCTGTCCATGCCCCAGTGACCCTTTCTCCTTTCTTCCTCGACAGATTCAGAGCCCAGTACCTTGGACTCCCAGTCTTCGACCACCCTGTTCCTGTCCTCCGAGGAGCCGGGCCCTTCCACCGCCGCGTTGCCCTCTCCCTCTTCCTCCTGCGAGCCCCAGGCCTTCTCCCCGGGGGCCTCGGTGCTGCCCCCGCTGCTGCCGCCGCCCCCCACCGCCACCGCTGCCCCCTTGCCCCCTGGCCCCGGTGCCCCCGGACGGGCAAGTCTCTACTCCGTCGTCATCTCCTCCCCTGACGGAGCCCCGCGACTCGGCGACTGGTTGCCTGGCGGCCCCGCGGCCACCCCTCCCGGCGTCTGCGGGGATGAGCGGGAGCGGCCTACACCCACCCCGCGACCAGGAGCAGCGGGCAGGGAGGAGGGCGCCGACGCCCCGGGAGCCTCCCCACAGCTCTGCGCCCAGCCCGCCGCGCCCACCAGCCTGGAAGCCAGCGTCGGGGACATTCTGGTGGAGCTGCGGACCATGAACGGCCACCTGGATGTCATAGCGAGGGCCCTCACCAAACTGGCCTCGTCCCTGGGGCCTCCGACACAGCCCCCACCCGAGGCCCGGGATGCCAACTGATGCAGGAGCGGACACCAGGCTGGGATCCCCAGTGCGATGGAGCGTCCCCGCCTGTCACCTGTCACCCACAGGGGTCCAGCAAAACTAGCGGAAGAGAGCATTCCTCTGCTGGGCCTGCCGGAATGGACCTTCCCTGGCCGCTCAGTCTGAAATGACGGTGCTTCTCAAACTGTCCGGCCAGGTCCTTTCTCGGTGGTCACGGCAGGCCCCACTCCCCAGGGCTCTCCCGGACCTTCAGATGTCCCTCTCCTTGTTTTGGAAAGGCCTTGAACTCTGGGCAGGAGAAGTGCCCTCAGAAGCTGGTGGGACCTTGGGCGAGGAGATGCTGGGGGAACCACCCTTTCCCATCCCACAGTTGTGACTCCTGAGTAGTGTGGTGAGAAGGCAAGCCGGCTCCAGCTTTTCTCTCTAACTTGTTGATGGAGTATCTGATCTTTGGGGATGTTTACATATTTCTTTAAAAAAATTTTTTGCATAATTAAATTTATTTTTTTCTCATTATAACCTTATTACAGGAAGTTTGGAAAATAGAGATGTGAAAAAAATCTGATGTATTTGGAGAAGGGGGTATTTAAGTCTTTCTTATGAATAAGAAAGTATTTGTGTAATAAACAAAATTTTTATGTGTACCTCCTGGATGTTGGCCTCACTCAGCTCCCTTTTTTTCCTTTGCATGGGCCCCTGTTCCTGGCTACTTGTCCCGACCTTCCTGTACTCCTTTGGATCTTATTTCAACATTTCTCATGCTTGTGAAAAATAAGCTTCTAAAATTCTCATGATTCTTTTCTAAAACTCCCCTATATTTGGTAAATGTACCCCTTTCCTCTGGATTGGAGCAGAAGCTGAGTCACAGAGTGCCTGGACAATATGGAGGAAGCCATCACCCTTGGCCTCTAGTTTTTAGGTGCCAGTGACACTGCCCTTCCCCACTGTGACAACCAAAAACATCTCCAGACTTTGCCAATGTCCCCTGACTGAGACCTAAATATAATTTCAGAAATCTGGAATAATCTCTGCCCTCCAGGATCTGACTTCCCATAAGGAGCCAGGGCTCTTCTCACTTTCCTATTTGAGTTAGAATTCATTTGTCAGAAGCAGATACACTGCTCTTTTCCTGGAAACAAACCAAGAGTCAGAAACCACAGTACACAGAGTAAAAGGCCATTCCTGGGCATTTGCAGGACACGTAGGCAAGTAGCTGCCTGGGCTCTGTAGCCCTTGGCATACCCGGCACATCTCCGACTTCGGTATGCATGACCCACCTGGAGAGCTTGTGAAGGTGCCCATTCTGCTTTAGTGGTTCTGAGGTGGGGCCTGAGACTCTGCATTTCTAACGAGCTCCAGGAGGGTGTTGATGCTACCGGTACAAGACCCATCTTGAGTAGTAAGTGAGTAGCAAGGGCTTTTTCCACTTTGGGATTCCTGCTGGTTTGGGTTGCTTGTCTTTGCAAACTTCTGTGGCCTAGACGCCCCCAAGCTCTTACCAAAACTTTCACTGCAGTTCTGGAGGACTTCTTGTTGTATTTTTAAAGATTTTTTAACTTTTTAATCGATAGAGAGAGAGAGAGAGAGCTGGGGGAGGGGCAAAGGGAGAGAGAGAAGTGGACTCCCCACTGAGCAGAGAGCCTGATGCTGGACTAGATCCAGGGACCTGGGGATCATGACCTGAGCTGAAGGTAGATACCTAACCGACTGAGCCAGGGTGTGGGCTGCTTTCAGCTCAGGTTATGATCCTGGGGTCCTGGGATCGAGCCCCATGTCAGGCTGTCTTGCTCAGTGGGGAGCCTGCTTTTGTGTGTGTGTGTGTGTGTGTGTGTGTGTGAAATAAATAAAAGCTTCAAACATTTTTACATAAAAGCCAGGGTGTATTAGGTCTAGCCACCCACTTCTAAAGAAGCTCTACTGGAGTTCAAACCAATTCAACATTTATTGGGTGTCTACGATGTTGGTGCCTGGGGACCCAAAGATGAATAGAGTAAGGGCCCTGCCCTCCAGGGGCTCCCAGCCTGGAGTCCCACACAGGGAGGGATCAGCAGTTCCCTCCAGTAAACAACTTGAAGAGGAGATGGGAGAAGCTGCAGAGAGTGGTGAGAATGGCAGTCATTGAGGTCAGGCTTTTGGCTTTGACTTTGGGAGGATTATCCTCCTGCCTCAGTCTCTTAATCTGTGTCAGGTGGGGATGATGGCATCTGCTCTGCCATGGCCCAACAGAAGCAGACTTGGATGTTCTGGGGGCTTTGCATGCCAGAAAGTGCTGTCCAGGTGCCCTTAGATGGCGAGTGGGTATCATTACCTCCTCTCCCCTGGGTCCTGTGGCCGGAGGCACCCTGGAGAAGGGGAGTCACACACTCACATCTGAGCTGCCCCTCCATCTCTGACTGACTAAGCCCCCCCCCCCTTTTTTTTTTTCAGGAAAAAAATCCATGGTCCAAAGTGACCGTCCTTTGTTCTGCTCTTTAGCTGAAGAAGCGGCTAAGCTGGCATTCAACCACAGTGGCTGGGAACATCAGTATTGGGTTCTGACTCAGATGCTCATTCAGTCTTCTGTTCTCATTTTGAGGGACTTCTTTGGTATTAGATTAAAAACAACAAAAAAACTAAATCTTTCGAGAACAAAGACGGACTGACATATAAATCCTAAATTCAGATACAGGGGCTGTATCTGACTAAATTCAGGGACTAAATTCAGATACAGGACTGACTCCTTTGGTCAGAGCCCCATATGCACATGTCAAATTGAGGCTGGGGAAATCAGAAGAAGCAGCTGCTGTAACACTCATTCCCTCTAGGGAGAGCAGAGGAAAGTCTGAGCGCCTGTCCTGGGTGCATAGGGTCTCAGAAAATGGGCCTTGTCTAGGGTTTTTGGAGATGGGGCTGAAGGGGGATAGGAGGGGCGGAATTTGCAGAAAGAATAGCCAAGGCAATGGAATTGCATTCAAACAAATTAACAGTCTGGTGGAGAAAAAGAAATCTCATCTTGTAGATTGGAATTTCCCCCTGAATGACACCCAACTGTCCTGATACCTCTTCTCCTGAAGCTTAGGTGTCCTTAGGGTTGGTACAACATGACGGTTCAAGGTGGCAAGCTGAAAATCAGCCTAAGACCTATGGTAGTGATAGAAGGCTTAAGCCAGTGTCATGTACCAGCCATTACTGTAGCTTGTCTTTGTGAGGTAATGAGGGGCCTGTTTTTGAGGGCATTCTAGCAGAGACCAGATGGGGAGCTGCTGATGCTGAAGCAAACGGCGTTCTACAGTGGGTAGAGCAGTAATTTAATGACCTTCTCACTCTAGCATTAACATAAGCCTTGACTCCACTCTCTCTCAAGCCCATATCCAATGCAACGTCCAGTCACATGGGTTCTACCTTCTAAAGAGTTCAATCATTCAACCACTTATCACTGCTACCACCTGGCCAAAGCCACTGTCCTCTCCCACCTGGGTTACCACAATAGCCTCCTAAATGGCCTGTTGCTCCCTCCCTATTCTCTTAGAGAAACCAGAGTGGTCTTTTTTTTCTTCTTCTTTTTTTCCCCTTTTTTATGTTCAGTGATTCATTAGTTGCCGATAACACCCAGTGCTCATCAGATCACATGCCCTCCTTAATCCCCATCACCCAGTTACCCCATCCCCCCTCCCCACTCATCTCCCCTTCCGCAACCCTTGGTTTGTTTCCCAGAGTCAAGAGTTTCATACGGTTTGTCTCCCTCTCTGATTTCTTCCCCTTCAGTTTTCCCTCCCTTCCCCTATTGTCCTCTGCATTATTTCTTATGTTCCACCTATGAGTGAAACCATATGATAATTGTCCTTCCCTGATTGACTTATTCACTTAGCATAGTACCCTCCAGTTCCATCTCTGTTAATGTAAATGGTAGATACTCTTCCTTTCTGATGGCTGAGTAATATTCCATTATATATATAGACCACATCTTCTTTATCCATTCATCTGTTGAAGGGCATCTCTACTCTTTCCAATTTGGCTATGGTGGACACTGCTTCTGTGAACATTGGGGTATAGGTGCCCCTTCTTTTGACTACATCTGTATCTTTGGGGTAAAACAGAGTGGTCTTTTAAAAACATTTCTAAGCAGGTCACTCCTCTGCACAGACTCTCCAGTGGCTTCCATCTCGCTCAGAGTAAGAGCCAAAGTTTTACATAATTTGGTCTCCTATATCTGCCCAATCTCATCCCTTTTCACTGTCCTCTATTCTAATCCCACCAGCCTTTGCTGCTTCTCCCATGCACTGGGCATGTTCTACCTCAGGGCCTTTGCACTGGCTATTTATTCAGTCTGGACCACTCTTCTCCCGGATAGGTAACATGACTTGCTCCCTCATACCTTCAGGTCTTTGCTCAAACCCCCTTTGAAAAGTTGTAACCCCCCCCTAATCTTAACCCTCCATACCCCAGATATATTTTTTATTCTCCTTTCTTATTTTCTTGCTGCTGTTGTTGTTGTTGTTGTGTGTGTGTGATTGTTTTTGTTTGCTTGTTTTCTGCCTTGCAAAAACCCACCATCCCACACACTATATGCTTACTTTATTTTTTGTCGTTGGAATGTCAGCTCCATGAGGAAAGGACTTTTTGTCTGCTCTGTTACCTCAGCATACTGCTTTTGAAAAAATAAAAGTGTTTTGTCAAAGGGACACATCAATTGTAACAGTTCAGACCATACAGAGGGGAACAAAGAAGAATACAAAACCCACCCCGAAATCCACCCCCAAGAGATAACTACTGTCAGTATTTTGGCAACCTCTGTTTGAAACATCTGTGTCTATACAAAATGCATACATATGTGTGTACTTGTACTTAACTGTGATCACCCTAGGCCTGCTATTCTGCAGCCTGGTTTTGTTTTTTTTTTTTTGTATTTTTTTAACTTGACAATGGATAGAAATTTTTCCCCTTTAAAAAGATAAATGTTATGTATGAAGCAACACTTACTTAGCCAATCCTGTGCTTTGGTTTCTAATTTTTCACAGTCGTGAGCAGTACTGTCATGACCATATCTGGGGCATACCTGTTTTTGCTCTTCTGTGTGTTAAGGTAATTTCCTAGAGGTGTGATTTCTGGGTCAAAGGGCACACATTCCTACTTCTTGTTTTACGTTGCTTTTGTGGCTTCATTGAGGTTCAAAAAGGGGAAGTGAGTGAATGAGAGTAGGAATTCAGTGGCCTTGGGGTGGTTCCATTCAAGAACCTGGAGAAAGGAGGAAATGAAAACGGGACTGCCTTCTGAAGGTTGAAATCAGAGCATGGTTGGCCAGAACAGAGTTGTGCAAAGCCACCTGGGAGGGATGAATCTTGACCATCCCTCAGATGGTGCATGAGTCTGGGTCTGATCAGGAAACAGAAGCCGTCTTAGTTTTGCCCACTGAGGGGTTCTTATTCAGGGATTGGAAACAAGGGTGTTGGAAGGGTCTGGAGGAGAATGGAGGACAAGTTCAGGTGGACCAAGATGAGTAAGTGCAGGAAAGCACCACCAGCCCTGGGCTGGGGCAGCTAAGGGAGTGCAGGACCCCAGTGATCCCAAAGTTGGGGCAATAGAGCTGAGCTGCCTCAGCAGGAGATCGGGAGTGACACTGCCAGGCCATAGCCCCTGCCACTGTCACCGTCCCCTGTGAATATCAATAGTGCTGTCACCAGGGCCTGAGACCCCCACCAGAGAGCAGCGGGAGGAAGGGAGGGAGTTGGTTCTCCCCTCCTCCTACCTTCTGGCTCTCAGCCAGTGCCTCCCTCTCCTAGAACCTAGCTGGAAGCCCCCATTGGAGGGAATCTGGGAAATGCAGACTGTAGGCCCTCTGCCCCAATGATACAGGACAGAGCACAGCTGATGCCAGAGAGGCCAATGACAGTGCCAGCAGCAACGTGAGTCAGAGCAGTGGTATAGCAAAAGAAAGCAGCTGTCGCACACACAGTCAGCTCCATTGGCCATGGGAGCACCAGGAAGCAGACCCTGTGGAGACCCACATGGGCAGAGCCCAGGCCAGCAGGGGAGAGATGGTTTGACCCTCAGGACCCAGCCCCAGGTGGACTCAGGGACCCTGGCTCTCTCATTGGATACCACGCCCCAGTATGGGGGTACAATTGTGAGACTGTCCTCGAAAGACAGATAGGATGGGTTTTGTAGCCTTTTTGGAGTACTGTTGGGTCTTGGATAGTAGTAGGTTAGCGATGAGCATTGACACTCTGGGAGACAGGAAGCAGCCCCGGGACTTGCCCTTGGACATATTCCTTTACCTAAAGAATGTAGGCACTAACACTTACTGGGCTCCTATCATGTACCGGCTCTGTGCTGGGTACTCTATCTCAAGCCAGATCTTATTCATGTCTCATAGCAACCCTGTAAGCAAGGTTGGGAGCGAGATCCTATAACACTCATTTCATTGATCAGGAAATTGTGGTGCAAGGAGGTGGTGTGACTTGCCCATGGTTGCACAGCTGGTAAGTGACAGAGCCAGGATCTGTCTGTCTCCGGGGCCCCGGCCCTGCCACCACCTAGGGCTGCCTATCACGTTGATTGTACCTCTTCCTTTCAGAAGTAGGTCAAAAACCCAGGGCTGCTGAATGGCCTTTGGCTGGTGAGTCTCCCCCAGAGTGACAGCCGAGTTGCTCTCCGGAAGTTATAGGTCCCTGGACAAGTGAGAAAATGCCATCACTGGAATAATAAACCAGAAAGCAAGGGGCTTTCCCCTCCCCCCCACCCCACAGCACCAGTGGTATCATACATGTTGGGCTTGGGAGGAAGAGGAGATGTGGGAGGACAAGACAAGGTACAGGGAAGAGTGGATGAGGAGAGAGGCCAGAAGGATTGTGCCAACTTGGTGTCTCTGAAGTACTTTTAAGGTTAACGTCATTAACTATATTGCGTTTACAAGGTGACTTAGCTTCAATTGTATTTTGTTTCCCTCACTCCTCACCCCCTTGGGCCACCTGACTGAAACAAACAATATGCTTGGAGGACCAGAAAATGCAAGGATTTCCACAAGTCTCTCAGGGGCCAATATTAGCATCTCGAGTCTCAGGGGCATTTTTTAAGCCTCCTATAAAGCAAGGACCCTAGTACGCAGCAGGCAGGCTGACTCTAACCTTGGCTCTCACGCATGAGGCTGGCCAGTACCCAGCGGGCTCAAACCATTTCCACAAAGCAAATGTGCAAAGCCTCTGCTGAGAGGCCACCAGGAGCATCTCCCAAGGCTTTTGGCTCCTATCTTCCTCCAGAACGCACCCAGTGTTGTCTCTACTACCCACGTGCTCTGCTGGCCCCGCTATCCCTTCTGGAGCAGGCACTGCATCCTGCCCTCCTTCCCCATCCCCACTATGCCCAGCACCCTTCAGACCCAGAGCTGGTGCTCAGCAAATGTTGCTGGAGGGCTCTGCTGTGGGAAGGGGAGCAGTCCCGGGGGGCCAGTCCAGCAGTGTGGGGGCTCCACCTTTCGTTTCCTGAGCACTGCCCACGCTGCCTGGATGGAGACGAAGACCTGTCCATCTGCCAGTCTGGTGCTGGCCCAGGAGGGAAGGTCATGACGACCTGCCTCCACTGTAGCTTCCAGGCCTCGCCTTTGCTTGTTTTCTGGGAGCCTCGGTGTCTGCCCACAATGGCATGGCTCACTCAGCTGCCCGGATTCTTGGCCCAGTGCGCGGGCCACATAACTTGTTTCCGTGGTGAGCATGGCAGAGGTGGTCGGCGCTCCCAGGCCTGGCCTTCCTCATGGTCTCCCCGGGCAGGGAGTGTGCCAGGCAGCTGCTCCCAAAAGTGGGCTTTCCGATAGGGTGGGGCGGGGTGGGGGGCGTCATCTCAAACCCGGCCGTGCTTTGAGCTGCAGTGAACAGATCTAACAGATTTTATTTGTTCCTTCCTCTTACGTCCCACCTTGTTCCCCAAAGTATTTGAGAGCTGCAGGGAATACCACATTTTGGGGAGTGCTTGGACGGCATCTGGTCTGACCCCCTTCACCGGTTGGTGATTTGCTTGGGGCTGCCAAGCGATGAGCAGCTGGGCTAGGCTGGCAGCTACAGTCTCCTGAGTCCTGTGTCCTTCCAACCACAGCACTTCCTGGCTTCCTGAGTGACTCCTCCCAGGGGTGAGATGGGACAGCCCAGAACAGTCGGCTTCCTCCAACACCTTTGCCCCTGAGGCTGGATACACGCTTAACACACACATGTATGCACATGCGGGATGGATCCAGAATTTTAAATGAAAAAACAATTTTTTTTTCTTTTGTTAACCAGGGGTCAAGCTAACTATGGCCCATGACCTGTTCTCATCGGCCCGGGAGTGAAGGGTGATTTTACATTCATAAATTGTGAAAGCAGCAGCAGCAGGGATAGCAGCTTAGGTGACAGAGACCGGATGTGCCCTGCAAAGCCAAAAATATTTCCCGTCTAACCCTTTGCAGACAATGTTTGCTGATCCCCAGTCTGGACAATGCATTTGCCTTTTCCCCCAGTGACAGTAAACAATCTGCCCAGAAGACTGAAGACCACTCTTTTAGAGGCCCACCTACAAGGTCCTCTCTATAGGGCTCCAACTGTGAAATTGAGAATTTGCAGCTTTTTCCCTTTACCCCGTCAGATGCTTGTGACTTTTTGGAGTGGTTTTTCTGTGGCTTGATTCCTGTCTTCCCAGGATGAACCAGGGGGCGAACCTATTGTCAGGAGACTTCCAGAGGTGAGTTAGGGGGTCAAGGCCTTTCCTGCTGGTACCCACCGTGGGTCGCTCCTGCGGGGCCCCAGGAGGACTGATGGGGGTGGGCAGAGAACAGACCCCCAAGAGTGACAAGGAAAGTGTCTTTTCCCTCAAAGAGAAGCACAGAGCTGCTTGTGATCTGACTACCTCTGTTTCCTCCCCACCAAGGCAGGCTTCTCAACTAGTTCCTGTCTGTCCAGGCCGCTCATTTCTTTAGAGTTACTGAACCAGAGTAACCACAACTCGAGCCGGAAGAGCACGATAACCCGCTGAACTCTGCGTGGCCTTGGCTGGGCCTCTCCCGGAGCACATCGGCCGGCCACCTCTCTGCCGCTGCAGGGAAACCAGCCAGGCTCTGGGCTCTCACTCCTTATTGCCAGAGACGAAAGAAAGAGGGGGGCGGAAAGTGACAGGCAGGCAGAACCGGGAACATTCAAAACCGTCAGAGCTGTTCACGGTTGTGAAAGATTTACGGGCGGGCAGTTCGGAGTTTAAATGCGAAATGACACCAGAAGCCTTTAATGTAAAGAGGAGTTTTAAGCCTGATCTGGGAGCAGAAAATAGTCTGTGAACTCCCCTCTTTGAGATCTTAGAAGTTGTGTGCTAGTGAATCCAGACAGGGCTGTAGCCGTGGTGCACTTCATGGGCTCATAAATATAACATTATTGGACCCCAAAACCAATCCTTCTCCAACTGATTAGGCCCAGATTGGTCAACCCATAAATCAACACTGAATGAGAGCTATAAAGTTGTGAATCAATGTGTCCCAGACCTCCAAACCGGAATGAAAACGTTGGAATAAAACGGCTGGAGCACTTCCAAGATCCTTCTTCTCATCCCTCCTCCCACCAGCCCCATATCCTACTACACGTAAAAGTCCTTTTTCTTTTTCTTCTTTTTCTTCACTCCTTCTCCTTCCCACCTCCCCCCCACCCCGCCCACGCTTCTTTTTCTTTTTCTTCTCCTCCTCCTCCTCGCTCCTGTGTCTGGCCACAGACAGTGTTTCAGGGCAGGAAATTTGGTCTAGAAGTGAGGTGGGGAAACAGAAGGTTGACCTGTTGCATTTCCGCTCAGAACTGCTCTGAGGCTCCGCTGTGCCTCCCTGACTGGGAGCTCTACCTACAGCTGAGAGGTGATGGCATTTGTCATCCACATTGTGGAGGCAGGAAGGGAACCAAACAGCCCCGTGGCCCACGGTGAGTGATTGGCTCCTGTTTGATCAATGAGTGGATATTTAGATCCAATTAATTTAAGGGCTGTGAACCCCCACATGGAATTACTAAATATAATAATCCATTCGGCCTCTTGGAACTACATATCAGGTTAGAAAATGTCACATGGCTGTCCCTGCTGGACGTGGTCACCCTTTCGGCCTGGGAGCAGAGGCTCTTTGCAGGGGACATTGCCCACACATATCACAGAGCGTTCTGTGTCCCAGTTCCTCTGGAGTTCTAAAGCAAAGCTTGTTTTCTGAATCCCGCTTCTCCAAAATATACCCTCCCAGGGTCCTTTCCCTCTTTCTTTGACACAGCAGGCACACCTCCTTGCCCCTTCTAAGGCCTTATTGTTAAGTACCTGATTCCCAGGGCTAGGAGCTCTTCTCTCCCAGTCATTTGGATGCCTAGCTCGC
>ML106122.1:120863-133072 GCA_003697995.1 Taxidea taxus jeffersonii | reverse complement strand
CCCGGTCAGTGGCAAGGAAAGATCCTAAGTAACAAGACTGATGTCAGGGTGCAGAGCAGGTCTGCAGGGCCTGTGAGTCTGCATCTGGGGGACAGGCTGAGAGTGCCACTGTAGTGATTTTCACCAGGCCTGCCATCAGGAGCTCCCCATGGGCTGCTAGCTCACATCCCCAGAGAAATGGTGAGTGAACAGAGGAGGTTATAAGAAAATGTAGAGTCATTGAGGAAACCTGGTGGAACTAAAGGCAATCCTGAAGTGGCCTGTAGTTGAGGGAAGAGGGTAGGGCGACAAGAGAATGGACTTGAAGAAGTCTATTCAACTACTCTGCTCTCTGTGATAAATGCTGCCCAATATTTTTCAGGTGCCAATATGTTGCAGCATGGCCATGTCAACTAGTGTGTAGGTCTAAACAGCCATCTTGAGTATGTGTCCCCTGTGCCTCCATTCTACTTCCCCTTGCAGGGCGAGTACTACCTGAAGAGACTTGGTCTTTCCTCTGTAATTTCTTCTAAGACCTTTAAAGTTGAGTCACTTGCCATAGGAGATATGTGGCAGGTGGCAGTAAGGAGGAGAGTTAATACTGGCTTTGTGGTGCCTGGGTCCATCCGCTCTGAGCTCATGCTCCCTTCTCTCTGAATTCATTAGTACTTATGTCCTTCTCCAGTGCACAGTACCAGTGACAGAGTAGCTGCTAACCCATGGGGAATATGAGCACACATGCAAGAAATACTATACACCTGTGATGTATGAAGACCACACGAGAAATACAACAGAATGAACGTTAAATCATTTGAAATAGAATTATTGGAATAGACAGACTCTAGAAAATTAATAAACAGAATAAATCTATCTTTCTGGATATAGGGAAATATCATTAGCAATAAGACCCAAGAAAACTACAGAAAGAACCAATTCAAAATATTGCACATGAAAAATAGAATGGTTGAATTAAATTGCACATAGATAGGGTAAATAGGATAAAAAGAGATCAAAGAGATGTGCAATTGGTACTTTCTGTGGACATAACAGAAGTATCGACTTTGGAGCTGGCAAACTTATGGTAGGACCATTTGTGCAATTTCTTCACCAAAGAACTAATTTAGCAAGATATGGTTGGGGGATATGGAGAGGTGGAAGCTGGTGCAGGAACCTGGCATAAGCAGCAGCAACAGAGCTTTTGTCATGCCTTCCATGCCCTTTTCACCCCCTTCCTCACTGTCCCCACCTCCTAATCCTAATGGACAGGGGAAGGAAAATGAGAAATAGAGATTAGCTGCTGAGGGACATAACTGAGGAAGCCTCACAAATAGGGTTTTCATGGAAATAAAAGGGACCACTCTAATCCCTTCCTCAGATATTCAGCTGGGGCTCCCCACTGGCTGAACTCACCCAGCCAGAGAGCACAGATAACTGTCAGGCCCCTGTTCCACATGTCCATTTCCTCTACTTTATCATGTCGTGGAAGTCCTAGCTTACCAATCAGAAATAAAAGACATCTGAATCAGCAAACAAGTCTAACTCTCACTCTTTGCAGATGACATGATAATTTATGTGGAAAACCCAAAAGACTCCACTCCAAAACTGCTAGAACTCATACAGGAATTCAGTAAAGTGTCAGGATATAAAAGCAATGCACAGAAATCAGTTCCATTTCTATACACCAATAAGATGGAAGAAAGAGAAATTAAGGAGTCGATCCCACTTACAATGGCACCAAAAACCATAAGATACCTAGGAATAAATCGAACCAAAGAGACAAAGTATCTATACCCAGAAATACTGAGTCCTCTGTATTATACAGTACTCAGGAAAGAAATTGAGGAAGACACAAAGAAATGAATGTTCCGTGTTCATGGGTTGGAAGAACAAATATTGTGAAATTGTCTATGCTATGTAGAGCAATCTACACATTTAATGCAATCCCTATGAAAATACCATCAACTTTTTTCAAATAAATGGAAGAAATAATCCTAAAATTTATATGGAACAAGAAAATATCCCAAATAGGCAGAGGAATGTTGAAAAAGAAAACCAAAGATGATGATATCACAATTCCAGACCTCAAGCTTTATTACAAAGCTGTAATCATCAAGATAGTATGGTACGGGCACAAAAACACACACAAAAATCAATGCAAGAGAGTAGAGAGCCTAGTAATGGACTCTCAAGTCTATGGTCAACTAATCTTTGACAAAGCAGGAATGAATGAATAGAAAAAAGACAGTCTTCAATAAATGGTGCTGGGAAAATTGGACATCCACATGCAGAAGAATGAAACTGGACCAATTCCTTATACCATACACAAAAATAGACTCAAAATGGATGAAATACCTCAATGTGAGACAAAAAAATCCCTCAAAATCCTTGAGGAGAACACAGGCAGCAACCTGTTTGTCCTCAGCCACAACAACTTCTTCCTAGGAACATCGCCAAAGGCAAGGGAAGCAAGGGCAAAAATGAACTATTGGGAGTCCATCAAGATCCAAAGCTTTTGCACAGCAAAGGAAACAGTCAATAAAACCAAAAGACAACCAGCAGAATGGGAAAAGACATTTGCAAATTACATATCAGATAAAAGGCTAGTTTCCAAAATCTATAAAGAACTTATTAAACTCAACACCCAAAGAACAGATATTCCATTCAAGAAATGGGCAGAAGACCTGAACAGATATTTCTGCAAAGAAGACATCCAAATGGCCAACAGACACAGGAAAAAGTGCTCCACATCACCCAGTACCAGGGAAATCCAAATCAATACCACAATGAGATACCTCATCACACCAGTCAGAAAGCCTAAAATCAACCAGTCAGGAAACAACAGGTGTTGGTGAGGATGTAGAGAAAGGGGAATCCTCCTAAACTATTGGTGGGAATTCAAGCTAGTGCAGCCACTCTGGAAAACAGTATGGAGTTTCCTCAAAAAGTTGAAAATAGAGCTACCCTATGACCCAGCAATCCCACTACTGGATATTTATCCTAATGATAGAAATGTAGTGATCTCGAGGGGCATGTGCACCTGAATGCTTATAGCAGAAAAGTCTATATCTGCACAAACACACACACACTTTTTTTTCTTGGGGTCCGGGGATTGAGTCCTGCATCTGGCTCTCTGCTCATCAAGTAGCCTGTTTCTCCTCTATCTCTTCCTGTTTCTCTTCCTAAATGTGATCTTTCTTTGTCAAATATATAAACAAAATCTTAAAAAATGATAGAGCCTTTAAAGAAGCAATCAGGTTAAATTAAATCATAATTAAATAGCTTAAATTAAATGACAATTAAATCCTAATCCAATCCTAATCAATAAGTCAGGTGTCCTTATAAGAATGGGAAGAGACACCAAGGATGGACCTGCATAGGGAAAGACCATGTGAGAACACAGCAAGAAGGTCCGGTCTCCAAGCCAGGAAGAGAAGCTTCAGGAGAAATCAAACCTTCTGATACCTTAAGTTTGGACTTCTATCTTCCGGAATTCTGAAAAAATAAATTTATTTTGTTTAAGCCACCAAGTCTGGTGGCTGGCATTTTGCTAACACAATCCTAGCAATGTAATGGAGATTTTGGCATTGAAAATTAGGGAGTTGCTGTAACAAATACCTGAAAATATGGAAGTGACTTTGTGGAAGTGGGATGGGGAAAGGCTGAAAGAGTTACAAGGTGCATGTTAGAAAAGCCTACATTGACTTGAAGAGACTGTCAGTAGAAGAATGAACCTTTAAAAGTGATGTTCATGTGGTCTCCGGTGGGAATGAAGAGTGTTATTAGAAACCGCAGGAAAGGGGCACCTGGGTGGCTCAGTGGGTTAAAGCCTCTGCCTTCAGCTTGGGTCATGATCCCAGGATCCTGGGATTGAGCCCCACATTGGGCTCTCTGCTCTGCAGGGAGCCTGCTTCCCCCTCTCTCTCTGCCTGCCTCTCTGCCTACTTGTGATCTCTGTCAAATAAATAAATAAATAAAATCTTAAAAAAAAAAAAAAAGATACTCTTAAAAAAAAAAAAAGAAACCGGAGGAAAGGTGATGTTTGTTAGAAAGAGGTAAAGCACTTGACTGAATTGTGGTTAGTGTTTTCTGGAAAACAAAACTTATTTGTGATAAACTTAAATGATTATCTGAGGAGATTTCTAAAAAAAAATGTCAAAGGTGCAATCTGGATTTTTGTTATATTCATAATAGAGTGCAAGAGTGTAGAGATGATTTTAACAAGGAATTGTCAAACAGTTCTTAAGAAAAAAGGAATCAGACTTTGAATACTCAGAAAACTGTCAGCCTATCCACACTGAAAAGCACAAGAAAAGAACGATCTGGAGAGATCGTTGGAATTGTTGGCTGGAGGAATACTTCGGTAAAGATATTGTAGTTGTGACTCCTGGCCAGCAAGATAGGAATGAGTAATGTTGAAATTTGAACCAGGGATCCACTACTGGAATTTCAGTTTTTAATTCCAAAGCTCTCAACTTTCACACTTTCTTATTCACAGAATCTCTCTATCCTGTATACTGTGTGTGTGTGTGTGTGTGTGTGTGTGTGTGTGTGTAGATATATATACACACACACATTACATGGGATACAAGTTTGGTACTTTCTCCATCCCCCTGTGGTACAGATTTTAAAAGACAAGACATGCAAAGTTTAAGAGGAGTTACAGTACCATAAAAATAATAGTACCATACGATTTCAGTTATATGTGGAATCTGAAAACCAAACAAAAACCAAACAAACTCTTAAATACAGAGAACAAACTGGTGGTTGTCAAAGGGAAAATGGGTAGGAGAACAGGAAAACAGATAAAGGGGATAAAGAGGTAAAATTTTTTCAGCTACAAAATAAATAAGTTATAGAAATGTAAAGTACAGCATAGGGAATATGGTCATAATACTGTAACAATGCAGTGTGGTGACAGATAGTGGCTACATTTATCATGGTAAGCATCAAGTAATGTACAGAATTATCAAGTCACTCTATTGTACACCTGAAACTAATATAACATAGTATGTTAATGATACTACAGTATTTTTTTTTCTAAAAAAATTAAAAATAAAATAAAAAGAACAATACCAGTGCTGTGGTGATTGGAATGTGAAAGGGGCGTTTCTTAGCCTAACGAGTTTGTGTCTATAAACATAATGTGGAAATGTTTGGGATCTTGTGTTTTCTGGAGTGAGTTGAGCAGTAACTTACATTTGCTAGAAAGTTGGGGGGGGGTCTTCCCATCCCACTGTCAATAGAGTCTTCATATATGAGGGCTAGGTATCATTGGAAAATTTGGATGTCTGAAATTAACTGAAAACTGAGAAGAAACATTTTATCTGTGGTAAGCCCATTGGCAGCTTCTAAGAAAGGCATTTATTTCAGCTGAATGCTAAGAAAGCTCCAGCTGACTGGAGCCATGTGTTAAAAAACCCTTGTCAGATTTTCTTTTAAAAAAAAATGTGTCTTATGGGGCACCCGGGTGGCTCAGTTGATTAAGCATCCAACTCTTGGTTGTGGCTCAGGTCATGATCTCAGGGTTGTGAGATCAAGACTTATGTGGGGCTGCCTGCTCAGCATGGGGTCTATTTAGGCTTCTGTTCCTCTCCCTCTGCCTCTGCCCCTCCTCTAACTCATGCACATGCACATCCTCTCCCTCTTTCTCTAAAATAAATGAAGGGAAATCTTTTAAAATGTGTTTTCATTTTTGAGATTTTGTACATCTGGATTTTCCTATAAAATTGGTAATTTTAAATGTTGGGAAGTAGTTAACATTAAGTATGTTGAAGGCAAAGAAAGGTGTCTATTCACTGAGACCGAACACCTCATTTGTAATCTCTGGCCTGCACAAAGTGATGAAGAAGAAAAGAGTAACAAGTCTCATTACACATCAGCTAAGGCTGGATAGCAAAAATGTTTAGTGCAGCCAGTCAGCTTGGTCACAATTAGCAGTATGGGACTGGAGGGAAGGAAATAGATAGTTGTCACCAACCTGGAAGTTTTGTTATGTGGGTCTGGCAGGCAGTCAAGAGATGGAAAGAAATCTGTATATGAAAAGAAGGACATTCATGAATCTATTGTTAGCAAGCTGAAATAGCCTGGAGATGCACTAATTTCTCTTTCAAGGATAAGTTTATAGAAAGAATAAATAATAGAGAAATTAACATAGATACCAAAATGAGACAATGAGGCCCCAACGGTACAAAATTGAAGAGGCCACTCACTTGCAGGGTCATGAAGGCTCATGGGTGAGGCTTGTGCAAACCTAGGCATGAACATCTCCTGACATCATGTGCTCTGGATGCATCAATTGCCTCACCTTATTGTTCATTCTGGTGTTTACACTATGTCAAAAACAATTAGTTATTCTTTTCTCAGATGATATGGCTATTTTTCAGTTTGGGGAAGAGCAAATCTTAGTGAAAAATAGTAAGAGTAGTAAAAAGAAAAAAAATCTGGACACTAATGGCCCATTTTGTGATGACAAATTTGCAACCATTTGTTCCAATAAATCAAATTTTATTTTGTATTTATAGATTTTCAATTATACTTCCAAACTCTGATACAATTTCACTTTTGGTTTACATATTTATTCATTCCAAGGTATTTATTGAGTTCCTACCTAATATGTCATTGTGCTAGGCAATTGATTATATATTGGTGAATAAAACAGAAAAGGTGACTGCCCTTTTGGAGTTGATAAGTGAGAGAGAAAAAGACATTTAACATGACATAACTAAATAAGTACTTATCATTGTGGTAAGGACAATAAAAGAACCAAACACAATGCAGGAATGCCTACTCTTATTGGTTCATGTTCGAGAACACAGCCAAGGATCACCTCCAAGACCCTTGGCGATGAAGTGTGGTTGAGGAGAATTCCTGCCAGAAGTCCTAAGACATTTGAGAAAGTAAATTATATAACACCTCTTCTTTCAATATTAAAGATAAAATTGAAATAATTCATGCATGCTTTAAAAATAGGAAGACATTTTTTTCATGTAAAATAAAAACAAAACACATTTGGCCATACCACAAAGATACTACTAACAAAGTTATTTCTTTCTAGTTTTGTCTCCTGCCACACTTTAGTAAAATTCATATTATTCCTTGACTACTCTTCCTCTGCTCTTGTAGTTCTTGTTTCTCTTCCTTCTCCTACTCTTCCTTTTAATTCTTACATACTTAGGATTGATCTAATTTTAATTTCTTCTCACTTAAAGCTACTCTTGGAGGGTAGCCTGGGTGGCTCAGTTGTTGAGTTTCAGCTCAGGTCTTTTTCTTTTGGGTCCTGGGATCCTGCCCAGAGTTGGACTCTGTGCTCAGCAGGGAGTCTGTTTGAATATTCTCTGCCTCTTCCCAACACCCCCCAACACTCTCTCTGTCTAATAAAAATCATTAAAAAAGAGATGAAAAATAAGAGAAACCTGAAAAAAATAAATAAAAGGCTACAAAATAAAAATACAAAGAATGCTACTTAGTGTTTTCCCTCAGCTCTGAAGCTTTGCAGCCCTCTATTATCAGTAAACTTGAGAGGAGTAAGTTGTTTGTGATGGTCTTCTAGGGGAGGGACCTCTTGCCCTGATCCTCAAGTGTACTTCACCCAGTGCAAAAGCAGCTCTCCTAAGCAGCAAAACAGGCCTCCATGTAAGCAGCTCTGGATTCCAGTATGTGGCACTGATTTACTCCCTGACAGCTTGCAGCACCAATGGGTGAGATGAACATCGCTGCACCCAGCTTTCTAAACAGGAGCTGAAAATTTGACCCCAGCTCTTCAGTGAGTCCTCACACCCTCACAGAAAAAAACAATCCACCAGTCTTAACTCCTCAGTTTCTGTCAGAACTCTGTGTTCACCCTGCCAGTGAAAAGGCATATTTATCTCAAGCATGCGACTGAGTTCCAAATCCAATTTTTTTTTTGTTTTCAAAGATTTTATTTATTTATTTGAAAGAGAGAGAGAGAGTGAGAGAATGAGAGGGGAGAAGGTCAGTGGAGGAAGTCGACTCCCTGTGGAGCTTGGAGCCCAATGTGGGACTCGATCCCGGGACTACAGGATCATGACCTGAGCTGAACGCAGTTGCTTAACCAACTGAGCCACCCAGTCAGACCCAACTCCAATTTCTATGGATTCCTGTGGCACAGACCCACACCATACCTGTGGGGTGTTGGAGGTCTTGCCCTGGTTGTTTTTCGCTGGACTCCTCCCAGGAAAGTGAATGCCCTACCATGCTGTGATTCACAGTATAGGGCTACACAGAGCAGAAAACAAGGATCTAGCTTCATGGTTTTCAGCCATTTCCCCCTAACTGGTGTCTGGGAACTCTGAAGCATTTGGGCCCCACCTGTTCTTCTCATGACCCCCGGAATCCTGAGATCATACTGTCACACCTGGGATTCCACCCAGCTTCACCACTTGAACACTTTTAAGCCAGCAATGTCCCCCACAGTAGTAGACTCCTAAGTGTTTCAATCATGAACTTCGTTGTCGATAAACACCTTGCAGTAGGCTTCTTCAGTTAGGTGCCTCCCCTCTGCTGTATCCACAACCCTATCACCAACACAACTTATTCCCACCCATGCCACTCAAGCTCTGAAGCTGCCACAAGCACCACACTGGGAGCTAGAGGTAGGTCTTGAGGTGGTTCAGGATCTTCTTCTGGGGCTGGTGCTGTAGGTCCAAGAAGAGAAAAGTATCATCACCATGATTGACTTTTCATGTCCCACCTAAACAAAGGAAAATTTTTCCACCATTCAATATTCTCTGAGTCCATGAAGCAATCCCTGGAAGGTCTCCTCTGATGGCAGGACATGGGCACAGGGATCTGAGAGTACTCATTACTCCCAGACCACCAGTTGATGGAGGCTTGCTCTGTGGGGCTTAAGCTGTTCCCTCCACAGGTATTTATCAGAAACACCCTGTCCTCCTCACCTCAGCATCTCTCTGGTTCCCCTCCTTCTGCCCACCCCCTCCTGCTTGTGCTCTTTTCCCTCTAATAAAGAAATAAAATCCTTGAAAAATAAATAAAAGATTGAGCATAAAAGTGTACATTTGGGCCTTCAAGACCTGGCTGGAAACACCCTCCTGTGTGTATTTCTTTGTCATCTTTCCTCTTGTGCTGATGGCATCAGAGTTGGATGACAACCCAGGGAGTGAGAAGGCCCATGGTGGAGGGACTCTGCATTCCTGAAAGACCATGATAGGTCCCCCATAATGGGTCCGTGATCAAAGGAGCGAGACTGATACAAAGCAAAGGTCAAGCAAAGCTTTATTTCATGCCACGCATTGAGAATCAAACTGACCGGTCGGGGTCATCTCTTCCAAGAGGTGACCCCTCCCAGCCTCACAGACCAACTTTTATAGAGCAAAGGCCATGTGGTTGAGCCTGTCCACACACAGGTGGCCAATGAGATTGCAACACACAGAAAAAGCTGCACAGTCATGCTAGGTCACACACACGGCCAATTGAATTTCAATTTACCCTAGTAGACATTTGAACTAGCCTATCACCTTGGTCAGAATTGGTGCCCAAAAGGCAGGGCCCACTCTCCTTGGTAGCTAGGAAGACAGTATACATGCCCCACTGATTGGATGTCTCCACCTGGCCTGACCCACCCTTGTATCTGGGCTTTGCTACCTGGGACTGGTTTCTCAGACTTGCTTTTAAGTAAGTTCCTCTGGGAGGGGCAGGGTCAATCTAAGTTAACTGCAACAACAAAATGGCTTCCTCTGGCTAAGAAGGCCCTTACAACCACATAAAGAATTTCAGTCTCCTAATCTGAAGAGCCCCTCACACTGTCATGGGGAGAAATATGTGGTGACATGCTACCAAAATTTGGGGAGTTACTTGATAATTTAGCATAATGTAATATACCTACAACATGTTGAAATCACCAAGTAAACTTTAAGAGTTATCAGCCTAAGATCTTTAAAAATGACCAAAGAGGCACCTGGCTTCCTCAGTCAGTAGGATACTTGATCTCAGGGTTAGGAGTTTGAGCCTCACATAAGGCATAGTTAACTTAAAAAACAAAAGAAAAGAAAACAAAAGGGCTTACACATGGCCAAAATGAATGAGGTTCAAACAATGGAGCCGGTCAGTGTTGGGATGGATCCTGTCTCCCATTCAGCCATTGGGCACTGCCCACTCAGATGGTGCCAGTGCTTTTCAGCCAACCAGGTTCTCCTTGTGCGAGCCCAGGGTTTAGAGGAGAAGATGGAGAAAGAAGAAACAAAAATGTCAATGAAAAGAGCAATTGCTCCATAGGAAAAGATCAAGGGACTACAACTAAGTCTTGAGCTCCACCAGGTGAGGGGTATGACAAGGCTATGCTGAGATGACATTGAGAATTCCTGTGGCAGGAAAAGAAGGAAAATCTGAGTGTATTCAGCCTGGCAGAGGGCACCACGGAGCAGAGGACTGGAGGCAGAATTTGATGTTCCCAGAGAGAGGTTAGAAAGGAGGCCAGGGTGGCTAGAGGAATCTGAGGAAAAGAGCAGAGGGGGAGGGTAGGAGGGCCAGGGCCCGGGGAAGTTCAACAGTATCAGTGCCATTCTCCCAGTGCTGTGTGACCACATTTCCCCACACTTACTGGCTGAACCCACAAACACTATCTCTCAGTCTCAGGGGATCAGTAACCAGCAGTGCTCAGCTGGTTGGGGCTTTTGACACCAAGAGAGGATCTGCTTCACTGAGAACCTGACTCACTTAGGTGCATTGGCCAGAAACAGCCCATCTCAAAAACCTGAGTTCTTCTGTCTGTTGTTGACCCACAGTGGTAGGCCACATGCTTATGTCTGTGTCATGGTTCAACTTAAGTGCTTGTACTCCAGTGTGAGGATCTGAGAGAGAACATGTGTCAGAGTCAAAATGGAGGTGGGCAATGAGCTTTTATAAATAAATCTCAGCAGGGCCTTTGGGTCATGTTGCCATATTCTGTGGAATGGAAGTGAATCACTAAATCCAGACCACACTCAGGGGAGGGGGTTACAAAAGGATGTATACAGAGGAGTTGGGGAACCAACAGAGCCCCTGTGGGGAGAAGGTGACAATCCCTGCAGGGTCCATGCCTTGCCCAGAATCAGGCTGGTAGGAAGGATTACCAGGCATGAACCCAGCTCTTTGAGTGTCCTCAAAGGTGGGGTCCTGGATGCACCTAGTCACTCACTGGGGGCTCTGGAAAAGGTTTTCTAGAAGGAAGTGGCTATAGACATGGAAATGGTATCGGGATGAGGGTGATCATTGATATCCTAGATAGGAAATATCTCCCCATGTTCTTGTATGAGGAGGACCCCAGGTCATGGCAACCCAGTGAATGGACCCCTACCAACATTACACCATTTGGAAAGGAGGTAATGGCTTGCCTCACAGAACAGGCAGTCTCTAGAGGTAAGGGTGGATTCTGACCATCAAGGGCCAAGGCTCCAGTCCCTTCTTTAGGGTTTGCATTGAAAATCAGAAGCCTAAGGTCTTGGGAAGCTATTGTCCACCCATTTGTAGGTGGGGCTGTCATCTTCTGGGACTTGAGAATGTGGGCACTGATGAATACATGTGTGCACACAGGAGTGAGTGTGCATGTGCACACAAAAACACACAAACCATTCGGGACTGTGGGGTGGGATCTGACCAGCTGCAGATTCAAAGAAGTTGATAAGAGGAAGGAAATTTGGTTAGAGATATTTCCTACATGTGACACTACTCCTCTAACATCATAGATATTATCCAACCTATGCCTATGGATATCTGATAGAAGGGCTTGCTAGAATCATCTGTATTTTACAGAGAAGACTATCCCAGTCAGGCAAAATGGCTTATCTAGTGTCAAAAACAGGTAAGAATAGAGAATTGTGCCTGAAGTCAGGTACGTTTCCAAGCTGATGCCCTGGCTGCACCCAGATCTTCCCTGGGGGCCTGTGGAGAGGGATGTGTTGTTGTCACTGTTTACAGATGTGGCTTTGCATGCAGAAAGGGGATGAGGAGATGGCAGACCAGAGCACTGTTTGTGTGGGTGCCAAACCAGGAGTGGACTCCGGTAGGGGATTTCAGGCAATGATGTCACTTCCCTGATTATAGACCCCAACAGAACTTGGTACCCCTGCAACCAGGCAACCACATTCTAGTGTAGTCCAGTATCAGAGTTACTTGGCTGGAGACATCTGATATGGAAAGATGTTCTCTTGCTGCTTTCCTACTTCCTGGGGCTCTGGCTTCCAGAAACCCCAGGGGAATGTCTTTTTACATGCTGG